>CABHPR010133076.1:4342-30062 GCA_902168415.1 Peromyscus melanophrys
ACACACACACACACACACACACACACACACACACACACACACACACATCCCCGAATACAGAAGACTCTACTGTTCTATGCAAGGTCTGGGTTCCAGCCTCAGCAATATGCACCAAAAAAGTTCAGTAATCTTTATAAAGAGAAGAATTATGCCGTCGTTGCTTACATATTCATAAGCGGCTTATTTTTTTACCCTGTCTGTGAAGGCATGATTCTCAGTCCCATGCCAACGGAATTACACAAGATGACCTTTTTTCCTTTTTCTTCTTTTTTTCTGTTAAGACAAATTGCAATAATTCTGTCTTTCTTTTAGGCAGGGTGCCTCTATACAGCCCTGGCTGCGTGAACTCACTATGTAAACTAGGCTGGCTTCGAACTCAGATCTCCCCACCTCTGCCTCCCGAGTGCTGGGAGTTGCCCAGCTTGTAATAACTCTTTCAAGTGAACATCAGCTTTAGCTTTATGAATGCCACGTGCTTTACATGGAGTAACACAGTCAGTGGGTAACCAACCAGTTAGGTTCTCTCTGCCTCCTTTTCAGTGGCTATTCCCAAAAGTTTATAATGTGAACAACGTGTGAATATAGTTGCTCTTTGTTCTCGAGTTTCTGTCTTGGGTGTTTTGGGACAGTGTCTCAATGTATACCCTGACTGGCCTGGAACTCAAAGATTTGCTTACCTCTGCCTCCCAGGTGCTGGGACTAAAGATGTGCATTAGCACACCCACTGTTCTCTTCTTTTCAGATTTATAGTTTAGATATGTGGTTATTTGAAGAGAATGCTAGAAACTTTGATGTCTCAGTATCAGATACTAAATAGTAAAGGAGGGATTGGGGAATGAGGTGTGAGTGTGTGTGTGTGTGTGTGTGTGTGTGTGTGTGTAAGAGAGAGACAGAGACAGATTTATAAGACCTGGTTTAAGTGGCAGAAGTTTTATTGGGGAGACAGGACCAATCTGTAGTTGAAATAGGGCTAGGCAAGAATCCTCAGCAGACACAAAGGTATCAGCCTGAAGCAGTGAACTAAGCAATTGACGGTCATCTCAGTCTCTACTGAAACAGAATCACATCCAACATGCCACCTGACACATTTCTTTCTCTCTCTCTCCTCTGCTCCTTGCGATGTGGCATTCATCTCTCCTTGTGCCTCGTTCTGAAGAGATAACAGTGTAGCCACAACTCTGCCACTGACATCCTGTTCTCTGACCGATCTTGGCACCTGCAAAGAGAGACGAGCAGTGACAGGCACAGCAGCATCAATACTAACCTCCATGGTGAACTCTTTACAGGCCGAGAACAAGCTCACAGCTCTTTTCTCACTCCTCACAGTGGAACATGCAGCCAGTTGAAACGGACAAGACTGGATTGCCTACAAGCCTTTTGAACAGTGGAGAATGCAGGGCGTTGGTTTTAGGTGAATTGACTCCACATATTCCTGACCAACTTTGGTATCTCTTTCAGCCTTTTAGAATACTCAATGTCATCCAAGTTATCAAATCCTTAGTATGACCACAAAAATAAATTCCATATATGACATTTCTTCTCATTTTAGTTTTGAATGAAAATAATGAGCAGTATAATATAGACAGCTTTATCTTTAGATCTGTGTGTTCACTTCTATATTTGTGGCCATAACCAAAAGAAATCTTTTGAAAATTCTCTTACTTAAGGCGAACAACAGACACATGATGTTTCTGTAAACTGTGATACAGGGTCTGCTCTCGCAGAAGTAGGAGTAGTTTTCAGGGGACATTGGTGGAAAATGCTCTGTGTTTGAAAAAGTCACAGTCAAGCCCAGGAAGAATGTCAGGAGGTTTCTGGCTGTGTGGGGGGGCAAGAAAGGTGCTGAGAAGCGCATTGGGATTCCTAGTTGACATTTTGTCCTTACTCTTTCTTCCTACTTAAACATGAGTAGATTTTGAAGGATGGTTGCTGAGAGCATGGAACTAGCTGTAAATGGAAGCTCTGTTGTTTATTTATGGTCCACCTCCTCCTTGCCAGAGATGTAGAAAAGTCTGGTTCTTACAATCAGATCCCTGACTTGGTAGTAGATGATAGTCACTTACCAAAAGGAAAATTTAGAGGCAAAGTTTTCTTTCTTTGGTGTTTAATACATTAATTTACTTGCTTAAGCAGTAGGATTTAAACATTTTTGTGGGGCTAGGGATGTGCTCACTTGGCAGAGTATTTGCCTGGCATGCATGAATCTAGAGTTATAACCCTAGCATCTGGAGGTGCTGGTGCGTGCATATTATCCAAGGGGGATTGGGAGTTCAAGATCACCCTTGACTATACACACACACACACATTATTTTTTGTTGCTGTTTTAATATTGCAAGTCGAATTTTCCTCACTTAGCACAGAGTTGTTTAATCTAGAAGTCACTGTTTCATAAAGAATACTTAATTTCTTGGCTACTGGCCATTTCTAGTCAAAATTATAAATCTTTTACATGTACATACATGCTCAGTATGTTAAGGCTGACCCCTTCCCATTGTCGAGTAGAAAGTTAACTTTATACTGTTTTTTTAAGGGAACATGATCCACCAATCTCCTGAAAAGGGTTTAAAGGCCATGGAAAACTGGAAGAAAGGACTACACTGTACTGTGCCATGTACTGTACATGGGCCTGCTAGACAGTGTCAGCACCCTGCTGAGTATTTAAAGGTTTCCCTATAATACAGATACTAAATATTATACTTTCAATTTGCCAGGCATTGGGATTCTTACATTTATTTGCAGCTGCTTAGACAAGGTTTTGCTTTGTTTACGTAAATGGAGAAGCTTGCATAGGAACAAACCTGTCTGGTTTAGCATTCATGCCCAGTTAAAAGTTTCAGTGGAGCCCGGCGGTGGGGGCGCACGCCTTTAATCCCAGCACTTGGGGGGCAGAGGCAGGTGGATCTCTGTGAGTTCGAGGCCAGCCTGGGCTACAGAGTGAGTTCCAGGAAAGGCGCAAAGCTACACAGAGAAACCCTGTCTCGAAAAAACAAAAAAAGTTTCAGTGTATGTATTTGTGCATTTGAAGAGAGAGTAAAACAAACCCACACCCTCACACATCCTTCTCTGTTAAAAGAAAATGAAGAAAATGAAGTGGGAGGAAGACATCAGGAAAGAGTGTGTTCCTGTCAGTGATGGTGATGTCCTGATTGGAAACAACCAGAACAGCAATGTGTAGTTAGAAAAGAAAATAACTGTGACTCCCAGGGCCTTCACGTCTTCTTCCTCTTTTCCCAGCTACACAGTCATACTCAGGTGTGACAGCTGAGATCAAATCAGACCTGCTCTGTACTGTAATAATTGTTCAGCTGTTGGTTCATATTTCCTTTGGTTTATGTCTCCTATATCTACATAAAAAGAATAAATTTGAAGTAAATAATTGATAGAGCTCTCTCTCTGCCCCCCCCTCTCTCTCTCTGCCTCTCTCTCTCTCTCTCTCTCTCTGCCCCCCTCTCTCTGTCTCTCTCTCTCTGTCTCTCTCTCGTGTGTGTGTGTGTGTGTGTGTGTGTGTGTGTGTGTGTGTTTAAAGAAGAGGTCATGAATTCAAGAGGAAATGGAAGGACACAGGAGTTGGAGGCAGGAGAGTGGACTGGACTGGATGTAACTCATGAACCAGGGAATATTATGTTGCCAAAAGAGACTAATTATTAATAAGATACATTTTTGTGCTGAAGATCTGTTAAGAGACAAATTGCTCTGTTGAAGTGGTCATGGGACTTATTTTTCATTAAAAATATTAGAAAGTGCCAAATGGTGGTGGTGCACACCTTTAATCCCCGTACTCAGAAGGCAGAGGCAGATGGATCTTGTGAGTTCGAGGACAGCCGGGGCTACATAGAGAAACCCTGTCTTGAAAAACCAATATATATTGGAAAGTAGTATTTTTGCAGGTCATCTACTGAGGCGGTATTGAGGTCTTCTGCTGTTTATATGACTTGATCTTTGTGATGTATATTAGAGCGCTAACATTGTTTGAAGGTGCTGTAAACCACTGCAGCATGTGTTATGAAATTTCCAGTTGCTTCCATTTTTGGCTTGAATAGAGAAGAGCTGTGTTCTTTTATTTTGTGTTTGATCATGAAACCCACTGCTCTTTAATGCAATCTGTTCTTACTGATGTTCCTTCTATTCTGTAACTGCCTACAGAGAGTCTCTCTGCTTTAAATAACTGGCTAGCTAGTAGTTGAACCCAGAATTAGAACTGTTTTTGAGATAGGGCCTCACTGTGCAACCTCGTCTGGCCCAGAGCTTGCTCTGTAATCCAGACTGGCCTTGAACTCAGATTTCTGCCTCTGGAGTGCTGAAACTAAAGGTATGCGCCATAATGCCCAGTGAAACATAGTAGTTGGTTAGATTCTTTTATTTCATTAATTTGTGAGTGTGAGGATACCATTCTATGATTAGCTGTGAAGTCGGGTTATCCTCACTTCTGAACCCACTGAAAAAGATGAATGTCATTCTCAAGCAATAAGAAGATAGCTATAGGACAGACCTTTGGAAAGTATGTGAGGAAAGGTAACATAGTTGCTGATACTCCAGCTGGGCCACACCCTTTCCTATTAGGAGAGGTTACTGGACCTCTGGCATTTGCTTAAGCAGTGGTTCACAACCTGTGGGTTGCAACTCCTTTTGGGTAGCATATTGAATATTTATATTATGGTTCATAACAGTAACAAAATTACAGTTATGAAGCAGCAACAAAAATAATTTTATGGTTGGAGTCAGCACAGCGTGAGGAACTGGATTAAAGGGTCACAGCATTAGGAAGGTTGAAAACCGCTGGGTTGAATGTGTGTGTGTGCTTGGGCTGCCATAGCAAAATACCAGACTGGTGGCCTGAGCGACAAAGTGCAGTTTCTTGTTTCGGGGTCTAGATCAGGGTTTGGTGGAGTTTGCTTTTAGAGAAGACCCTCTTCCTGGCTTCTATATGATTTGTTTGGGGAATTAAGGCCTCGGTGTATGAATTTGAGGGAAAACTGTTCAGTCTATAACAATAGACATTTTCTCAGTGAAATTTGAGAGAAATTACTTAAAGTCACAGAATTGTATTCCTCCTAGAGTATGTCCTTTGTTTTAAAGTCTAAGAATTACAAAGTTACCAGATGGGAAGTGTAAATATAGTTCATACTTCCTTTAGAAACTTTATCCACAGTCTAGGTGAATCTTGTAATTCAATGGTTAAGACTAAATTTCTGGAAAGACACTGTTGAAATTGTATCTCCATGCAATAATTCCAAGTAAAATTGCAACAGGTGTTCTGGTTGCTATTCTGATAGGCTTGATGAGCATGATCAGACCCTTTGAATGTTCACCAGCCTAACTACCACATGGTAGTCATGTGAAGAGAACTGTCAACCTCTTCTAGATTCTTTACCATGCTTTTTACCTATCTAAAGGGCTAGTTTTTTCTACTTTATATGACAAAATTAGGACAACCAGGCTAGCTGTGTTCTGAATCCATTGTTCCAAAGCTTTTCAATCCATTTTCTGTTTGTACAGTGAGTTTTGATTGTTAAATGATGTCTCTCTTAGCACTTGGGGTGTTTGGGGTACAGGGGGACCTAAAGCAGAAGGTTAAGTTTGAGGCCAACCTGAGATACATAATATTGTATCGTATACCTCCTAAAAATAACTGACTGAAGCCATAGTAAATGATGAGGTTTCACTTAAGAAAGCTTAGCTAAAAGCAAGGAGTGTAGCTCAGGGTTAAAATGCTTGCCTGCATGCAAGAGGCCCTGTATGCTCTCCAGTACCAACAAGAAAGACTGTTAATCTTTTTGAAGAAAAAAAAAAAAATCTCTCAAGAAACCAATGTTTCTCAGAACTCCAGTTCTAGGGGATTCTATACCCTCTCAGGCAAAACACCAGTACACATAAAGACATGAAAATGCATGTATCAACGTCTTTGTACTGAATGCTTTTGAAGTACATCTTTAGGACTCGGCCTTCATCTGCTCTGGTAACTGAGGATCTGCCATTGCTGTTGATAAGTTTGCTTGAATGTGTCTTGAAGATTATAGGGATTTATCCAACAATTGTGTTTGAATGTACTTGTATTCCAAATTTTATAAGGTTCTAGCTAGTCCCTTTAATGGTTATTAAAAAAATACCTTTATTTACTTTGTGTTAGTAAATTTGTTTCTCTTAAATTAAGATTTGGGAATCTATCTTGTGTGATGACCAGCCAGCTTCATACTGCCTTGCAGTCACTCAGTTTAGACATTATCAGAATAGATTCTTCGGAGTACAGAGTAACTGTGGGCTCTCAGTAGGTGCAGCTTTTGGGTAGAGGACGGGCCCTGCGATCGGCCTTTGCTCTTGTGTCTCTGAGGTGCCAAGAGAGCACTCTGGTCTTCCAACTCAGTGGTACTTTGTAATACACTGTTGTTTTCGTTGCTGTGAAAATGGATACATGGGTAAAATGTCCTTTATATCACAAATAAACAGAGCTTGTTATAGTTTCCTCTCTTCATCTTCAGGAAGAAGCCGAAATCCAGGCGGAGCTGGAGCGTTTGGAAAGAGTCAGGAATCTTCATATACGAGAGCTCAAGAGAATAAACAATGAGGATAATTCACAGTAAGTCGCCACAGTTGTACATGACAGAAGTCCCCTTCCTCTCCCATGGAAAACACAAACGTTCTCTTTGTCGGCCATCTCTGTACAGATAGAAAAATACCAGTGTGTTACTGGTGGATGTCTGTGTGGTCTGACCCCCAGCTACCTCCCCATCCTATCTCTCCTACTCCCCTTCTGAATATCTGGGGGCTTTCTTGTTTTTCACAGCAAATGCTCCCTAGACAGACAGACCGCTTGTCTCTGCTTCACCTCGTTTCCCCTTTCACATCCTTTTCTTTAATTTTCCATGATGACTGTCACTGTCTGTTTGTTCTTTGATTATTGATTATCTGTCTCCTCCCCATAACCTGTAAGCTTTCTGAACAAGATCATTATTTTCCTCTCCCTGTATTATCAAACCTAAGACAGTGCCTGGGACATGGTAGGCACCTAATAGATATTTCCTGACTGAATGTCAGAATTAATGTTATAGGAATGAAGGAGAAAGTATTACAAGTTATGTATCTAAAATCAGACAATATAGGAAGAAATGGGAAAGAACTACAAATTGTAGTCTCTGGTTTAAATCTAATTATTAGAATGAGTGTCTTGGGTGGTACATTAACAAATAACCTGTGTTTACTGGATCTTCATTTATTAGAGTGTAGGAGAGAAATGTGTCTGTTGACACTTGATCTCTAAGGCAGTGATGTAATGTAAAGCTGCATGACTTCATATGTATTTTCTCTTGTGAAATGTGAACGCCTTGCTTACAGCGAGACCTTGTGATCATCTGTAGTTGTGTAATTCATAAACATCACTTTAGCATGTGAGAGAAATGAAATAATAGAGAACACCCTAAGTTCTATCAGATTAAAGTCTTAATAAAACAAATGGGATAAACTAATTGAAAATGAACTTTCTTTGAAAATTAAGTTTAGTATTTGTGGCTGTGGTTTAAGAAGTTAAGATAAAGTAAATTGTTACAGTTTTACAGTGTGCTCCAGTCTAAGCAGAAATCTGTTTTCTACAGTTTTCAGGAGAAACTTTGCTAACTTATATTCAACTAATTTTCAGTAAAATTAGACAAATGCGGTGTATTTACACCTGGCATTTTAAAGCTGTTGCTGTCAGAGTATAAATTTTAGAAATTGTGTTTTTCTGGCAAGCCCTTCCATGTCTAACTGTTAACCTTGTACAGACAGTTTACCCAGTCTGACCCCTTTCTGTGTAGCAGCTGAGCCCTCATCTATAAACAGACACAGAACAGGCTTTGTTTTATAGGATTGCTTGAGAACTAAACAAATGAACTTCTTATATGTAGGTTGCTTAATATGTACAGGTACGATAAGCATTAACAAGTAATGATAGCATGTATTAACTTTAATATATAGCAGTTACAATAAACACTAACTAGTAATGGTAGTATGTATTACTTGAGAGTGGTTTTTTAAAAGCTTTTTTAAAAAATTCTTACTTTCAAAATTGATGAACTAAGATAATAACCATGAACAAAGATCAGTTGATAAATACAATTATTTTTAAATACAAGTCAGTACTATAAAATCTTGATTACTCATGACTCCAAATGAATGTATATTTTTGCAAGAAAAGTGGTTAATGAGGAATAAGGGTTTCCTATAGAGTGTAATTGAGGATCTTTAAGAGGGTGCTGTTAGTGGCTAGCTGTTACAGTTACACTTTGTAAGTGCTGAAGCTTAACACAGGTGATACTTTGTAGAAAGATGGAGAGGGGATAGAAGCAACTGCTGACTGGTATGCGAAATGAATAGCAGAGAAACAGACAGATGGAGCTGGGAGCAGTCAAGAGTGGGCATTGATGTACACAGAACTCCTTGTATTCTTTTTTTTTTTTTTTAAGATTTATTTATTTATTATGTATACAGTGTTCTGCTTGCATGTGTCCCTTCAGGCCAGAAGAGGGCACCAGATCTCATTACAGATGGTTGTGAGCCACCGTGTGGTTCCTGGGAATTGAACTCAGGACCTCTGGAAGAACAGCCAGTGCTCTTAACCTCTGAGCCATCTCTCCAGCCCCCTTGTATTCTTTTAATGTGCCTAAATAGTTTTTTCTCCCTTCCTTTTGAAGGTTCAAAGATCATCCAACGTTAAATGAAAGATATTTATTACTTCACCTGCTTGGAAGAGGTGGCTTTAGTGAGGTGTATAAGGTAATGTTCTCTGTTCCTCATGCTGAGGGCGTGGTTAGAGAATAAATGGGTTTTGTGTACTGGTTTTAAACTGACTTTGATCCTCAGTCTCGTTGAAAAAGGAGCTTGTGGTGGGTTCTGCTGTCTTCTGTCCAGGGTCTAAGGTCTGTTCTTAGCCCTTGTAGTCCTCATGTCACCCTCTCGGCCATTCTGACTGCAAAGAAGCCTGAGGTTCCAAGAGGTGTTGCTGCTTACAGCACTCAGTCTCCCCATTCTTGGAGGCGCTGCTCTCCGCTGTGTTGACGTCACAGGGTGATAGTTTTGTCAGAGAGTCACTTTGCTCCTGTTCTAGTTTGTCTCTCTTACTGTGACAAACACCGGGACAAGCTGGGGAGGGAGCAGTTACTTCATCTTACAGGGACAGTCCCACACTGAGGGATTCAAACAGGAACTCAAGGCCAGAGCTGGAAGCAAGAACCCTGGAGGAATGCTGCTTACAGGCTTGGTTCCTCTGGCTTGTGCTCACCCTGTATCCATAGCCCAGGACCACGTGCTCTCGAGGGTGGACTGCACTCTGGCCAGTCAGCTCAGTCTCTTACTGCAGAGCCCCTCAGATAACTGTGGGCTGTGTCAGATTGACAGCTGAAGCTAACTAGGAAAGTGTTTCCCTCTGCTTGAGCTAGCAAGGTAGGGGTTCTGGAGACCTTTGAACAATCACGGAAGTTACTAAGTACTTCTTAAAGGGGTTTCTTTGCATGTAAGTCACAAGGAAACTTAAACTGTTAAGCTTTCTTTGACGGCATTTGCTGTGTCCAACACTTACGGGCTGGAGAGGTGGCTCTGCAGTAAGGGCGTGCACTGTTCCCCGAAGGACCTGAGTTTAGTTGCAAGCACCCTTGGAGAAGACTCTTATCTGCCTGTACCTCCAGCTCAGGGTGATCTAATGTCCTGACTTCTGAAGATGCCTGCACCTGTACACATAGATGAGCTAAAAAATGTTTATAGTTTAGATCACATCGAGGTTACCTAAAATAAAATAAAAGGCTCGAAACACTTATGAATTATGTGAAGTTTAAAGTACTGATAATATTCCTCTTCTTTATGAAATAGGCTAGTGATTTGAGCTTTTTTTTTTTTTGAGACAGTTGGGAAAATTGAATGAAGATTGTACACTGGCTTAGATTAAAGAGATAAATACTAAAAAATTAGCAGGATTTATTTTTTAAATATTATATGGGGAATAAGTCAGGTAGCTGGAGGTGGTGGTTAATGGTAGAGCACTCACTCACTTAACATACATAGCACCTGGATTTAGATTCACATACTGTCTCACCCTAAAGGGAATAGATGTAATAGTAAATACATAAACATCCATTATGCTTCTTCTCTTGAGTATAGATTGAACAGTTTCATAACAAAAGAAGTTTTTTTCAGTAGTTGGAGAATTGTTAAGAACCTATTAACGGGGCTAGAGATGGCTCGGTAGTCAAGAGCACTCACGGTTCTTCTAGAAGACCTGGCTCAGATTCCCACCACCCACACCCATCTCCGATTTCAGAGACCCCAGTGCCGTCTTCTGGCCTCTACAGCACTACATGCACAGGTGCACAGATAACGTAGAGGGATAACACCCATGCACATAAAATAAAAACAACTTTAAAATTAAAAAGAATGTATTAGTTTAGTTGCTAAGAAAAGATAGATAAAAATCCTGTAACACACAGAACAGTGTCATAGCCATTTGTGTGGCTCGCTGCTCCCTGTAAGATTTCCCATGTAAAGGAGCAGGCCGTATTTAAAAGAATGCTAGCTTCATTGTTTTATCATGACTCAGCTTTTCTCCTTCATCACCATGACATTTCGGTCTTATTTAAGTATATCATTGAACTGCATGTAGTATTAGAGATGATCACTAGTTTTTGCAAAGGTTATCACTAAAACTGAAGTCTGCCTAGCTGTTTGGTTGATGTACGATGTGATCATGTTCTGCCTTGAATTGTAGGCTTTTGACTTGTGTGAGCAAAGATACGCTGCTGTGAAGATCCACCAGCTTAACAAAAGCTGGAGAGACGAGAAGAAAGAGAACTACCACAGGCATGCCTGCAGAGAGTATCGGATACACAAGGAGCTGGACCACCCCAGGATAGTTAAACTCTACGACTACTTCTCCTTGGACACAGACACGTGAGTAAACAAAGATTGGACTCCTGAGGATGCGGCTTGTTCCCGACCCTTCCCTGCAGGTGTTCTCATCTCTCTCTGCTAGGTTCTCAGTCCTGGATAATGATTGCTCCCTCCCTGTAGGTTTTGTACAGTGCTGGAGTACTGTGAAGGCAATGACTTGGACTTCTACCTGAAGCAGCACAAGTTGATGTCTGAGAAGGAAGCTCGCTCTATTGTGATGCAGATAGTGAATGCCCTACGATATCTCAATGAGATCAAACCTCCTATTATACATTATGACCTTAAGCCAGGTATTTCAGGAAACATGTCTTCACAGGGTTGGGGTTTTTTGTTTGTTTGTTTGTTTGTTTTTCTGAAGGTGTGGGGCTGTGTTTGCTTTTTTGCTTGTATTTTGTGACAGGGCTTCCCTGTGTAGCCTGGGCTGGATGAACTCATAGAGGCTCACCTTCCTCTGCTTCTTGAGTGCTGGGTTAAAGGCATGCACCAACATAACCAGTCCCCAGATATATATTTGTTTACCAAACATTACTCTTAGTTGTAAAAATTATTCTTCCATTCGTGTGTGTGTGTGTGTGTGTGTGTGTGTGTGTGTGTGTGTGTGTGTGTGTGTGTGTTACTAAAAATATTCTATTTTGGTTTTAGGAAATATCCTTCTGGTAGATGGAACAGCATGTGGAGAAATCAAAATCACTGATTTTGGTCTGTCCAAGATTATGGATGATGATAGCTATGGTGTAGACGGAATGGATCTGACTTCCCAAGGGGCAGGCACTTACTGGTAAATGATTCAGTAAAAATATCAAGACTATTTAGATTAGTCCTCAGTGTTTTTTGAAAATTTAGTTTTAATTTCAAATATTTCTTGAGATTACTTTGCTGAAGGCATTGATACTAAGCCTCTGAATTGAGAAGGAGAGTCCGGTGGCTAGTATTCTCTTCTCTGCATTCTTAAGTTGCAAGAAGAATGGCTGAGCATACAATACAACTTTAATATATAGCAGCCGGAGTGAAGCGGAATTCATGAGTTTTCTTCTAGGAGGTTGAGTGATGGTTATGATCTGAATAAGTACTTAAGATGTAGTGTCCCAGCTGTCACTAGTGAGAACTGTGAACCTCAGGCCTTCTCTGTAGAAGTTTTGTGATTTTTTTTTATAGTTTTTTATACTAGATACAGAGTTTATTAATTGTAGACTGTAGATAAACTCATCATATTTTTCGTCTTTAGATTTGACTCTCAAAAATCTCTTTATGTAGATATAAATCTAGATGAAACCAATTCCTGAATGTAAAAAGTCATCCTGAATGTTATTAGTATGTAGATGACTTAGTTATGGTTACTATTTCCGCTGTGAAACACCATGACCAAAAGCAAGTAGGGGAGGAAAGGGTTTGTTTGGCTTACACTTGCACATCTTAGTCCATCACTGAAGACAGGACAGGGACTCAAACTCTGAGGGACACGAACCAGAACACTAGGTGTTTACCAAAACCTTTGAGTGTGAATTCTCACACTTATGGCCAAGGGCGCCAAAGTAGAAAATACAGACTAACATTTTCAAAACTAACCTAATTCTCAAAAAGATGAGATTAGCAAGAAGTTAGATTTTATTTTATTTTATTGGGAAGAGAGCGACATAAAGCCATGGTTGAGGACCCAAGGCAGCCTTTACACCATTTGCTTGGGCCCATGTTGACCATTACCCTGAGTTGCTCAGATTCATGCTGAGTTCACTTTCCTGAAGAGGAATTAGTCTTTTGTGGTTATCTTTAAGCCACGTGAAAGTCATATCATGGCACCACCAAAAAATGTGATATTCATAAAAGTCAAGTTGCTGCTTTCCCATTGAAGAAAACTGTCACTCAAACTTGTAATCTCCTAAAAGTTAATAGTCTTAATTAGAGGTCTTTTAAGCCTTTTTTGAACAGGCTTATTTTTACAACAAAAATCCTAGAGACCTGTAGTAAATAAAAAGCTTTCTTCTCTGTAGAACACTCCTCGTTGATTTCTCTGTCACCCTGACTTCACTAATTTTGAACAGTGGGAGGAAATGGCCCTCTTACAGGTAGACCTGAGCAGGAAATCTTGTTTGAGGGGCTTGTAGGACAGTAGTGATGTTCTTATGTAGAGACATAGGACTTATTCCCAGGCCTGGGGTGGCAGTATTACTGTTAATCCCAGCACTCGGGAGGCAAAGGCAGAAGAAGCCCTGTGAGTTGACGGCCTGCATGGTTTACAGAGTGAGGTCTAGGCCAGCCAAGGCCTAGTGAGACCTGTTTCCAAAACAACAACAAAAGGAGTATATCTCCCAAAGAAACAGTGGTCCAAACAGATGATTGGTTTTCAGTGTTGAGGTTGTCTAGCTGTGTAATTGGAGACTGGGATGACCCTTTAGAACACACATACTGCTTTTATAAAATACTTCTCATCTATAAAAACTTAACATTGCTGTCAGTGTCACTAAGGAAAAGTCAGTTTTGTTTCTTTCCCTCACTGGTGTCCAGCGCAGTCAAACTTGTTACCTACAAAACTGTCCCTGTCATTGCCCCCTTGCTTATTTATATGTCCTTTGTGTGGTGAGAGGCCTTGCACGTTCAAGAGCCATGCTCCCTTCAGCCACACACGTAGACACCTTCCTTCAGCATAGAGTAGAGCAATATTTTTAAGTGTACCATGGTTAACTGCATTACTCGTTTTTACTGTTTTTAATTTATCAAAGTTTGAGTTGTCTGTTGCTTGCATCTGTGATGGATTGTTTTACTTTGGGAGCAGGGGGCGGGTTTCGAGACAGGGTTTCACTGTGTAACAGCACTAGCTGTCCTGGATCTCGCTTTGTAGACCAGGAGGCCTCGAACTTGCAGAGATCCACCTTCCTCTACCTCCTGAGTGCTGGGTCTAAAGGTGTGCGCCGCCACCACCACTCGGTGGATTGTTTTACTTATAACAAGATAACAAACTTATATTTACCTTTCATATTTAAAAATAAGTGTTTGGATACTTGGTGTATTTCACACACTGGTAGTGCTTGAAACTACACGATAAAGCTCCTTGTGCTTCTCGAAGTGCAAGGAGAGCGAAATGCTTTTGTAGATGCACATCAGTCTCCCTGACATGGGGAAGGAAGCCGTGTTCTACATGCCCATGGAGGGCAACAGAGAAAGCTCATATTCAGAGGTGGGTGAGTTGGCCTTGACTAACCAGTTTGGAAGAAGAAAGGGAATAATAATAGTGATTGCAGGTTTTGAAATTTATGTTAGGATTAGGATAGGTCTTACATTACAATAAGAAATATGGCCGGGTGGTGGTGGCGCACACCTTTAATCCTGGCACTTGGGAGGCAGAGCCAGGTGGATCTCTGTGAGTTCGAGGCCAGCCTGTTCTACAGAGCGAGATCTAGGACAGCCACCAAAACTACACGGAGAAACCCTGTCTTGAAATAAACAACAACAACAACAACAACAAAAAGAAGTATGAGATCCTGTCTCGTTGGAATAAGTCTTCGCTTTGAATGGCTCAACAGAGAGAGTCTGTGGTGTGGTGTGTATTTTAGGAGAACTGCCTACAGGTTAAACTGTTGGAGTAGGGTAGGAGAGTGTTCTTCTGTTATTAGAAACTTACTCAGATTATACTGTCACAGTTGTACTATCACAATAATGATCGTGCTTTCTTTGAATATAAATATACTTTCTTACAAAGTTGTATTTTGGTTTTGGAGTCAAATGAATTAAAACTTTGATGGTTTTCATTTTTGAAAACTGAGGTTATGTGTAAATAAAATAAACATTCTAAGATTTAGAAAGTTTTAAGCTAAACATTGCATCCTTTTCTTTCTTTCTCCCCCTCCCATTACTTATAGGTATTTGCCTCCTGAGTGCTTTGTAGTTGGAAAAGAGCCGCCAAAGATTTCCAACAAGGTTGATGTGTGGTCGGTTGGAGTCATCTTCTTTCAGTGTCTCTATGGTAGAAAAGTAAGTTGCGTCACACCAGTTCAGCTGTGTAGAAATAAGTGAAGTCATTTTGGTCTTGTCTTTGACATGCAACGTTTCAGTAACTTAGAATCAGTTTAGATCCTTCCAAGGAAAAGTGCGCTTCTTGATTGCTTCTTTGGATCAGAATTATTTTAACAGTTGATTTGCTAGGTCTCTCCTCCTCCTTCCCTTTCCCTTCCCCAAACATTTTCTTTTGAGAACTCTGGAGTTAAGCACTTTGCAATGTCCTTCATTCCTTACACTTTCTCCTAACTCCCACTGTCCCCTGCAAACATTTGGCCTGGGTACCAAATCCTCCTGTAACTCCTCAGAGAAATGCCATCAAGGTTAGTTTTTCCCAAACCTCTGTGATTTCTGATTAAAATCAGAAATGCAAGTTGCCATGGATAACATCTAGTTTGCATCCCACCTAGTTTCTGTCACTATGAGAAGAAAGATGGAACCTTCTAGAAATATGCAGCATATAAAAGCTGTCTTCATTTGCTTTCTGTTTCTGAGATTAACATCATGACCAGAAGGAACTGGGCAGGGAAGACGTTTGCAGGTCGGCCTATAGGTTATAATCCACCATCAAGGGAAGCAAAGGTCCTAACTCTAGGTAGGAACGAAGCCAGGCTCCACAGGAGCGCCTCTTACTGCCTTGTTCAGCCTGCGCAGCTTGCTTTCTAGTTCACCCACGGACCACCTTTCCAGGGATGGCCCTCCCACACCAGTTCCCAAGCAGTAAAATGCCCTGTAGACATGCCCAGATGCCAGTTTAGTAGGCAGCTCCCAGTTGAAGTTCCCAGTCAGCTCTAGCTTATGTGAAATTGATAAAAAACCAAGTAGCATAGAAACCAAACCCGGTCTCCTGACTCCACATCTGGAGCTGTTTCCTCCTCATTACTTGAATGACAGCCTGATTTGCTTCTCCATCACATGGGGTTTATCTGCTGAGGACTGATGGAAAAGGCCTTTCCAGCCTGTTCTTAGCTATAACCTTGTTTCTGTGAGACCACATCCCAGCTTTCAAGTAACTGAGAACAAAATGTTAAAATACAAATCATTTTTGTGGTGAGTCTTTGTTTTAAATATTTTATTTCAATATTTTGTTCTTTTTTTTTTTTTTTAAGCCATTTGGTCACAATCAATCTCAACAAGACATTCTCCAGGAAAACACAATACTAAAAGCCACAGAAGTCCAGTTCCCTGTAAAACCAGTTGTAAGCAGTGAAGCCAAGGTATGAACCTCACATCGCTTTTGTGAATTGTCTGCGTTATGGTTCTGGTGTGGTCAGTGCCTCGGGAGCCGGAATGGCTCCTGCAGCAGGGGCTGACTTGCTCTGGAAGCGGGGGCTGCTTTGCCTTTGGATAGGCCGTCTTCCTTGTTGAGCACTAAAATATGCTTCCTCATTCTGTGTGCACAGCAAGTCGATTTTCTCTGAAAACTGGGGGAGAAACCACAACATCTGGACCCTTCATTACTGAGATACTTCAGTGTATAAAAGGGGGGCCTGGAGAGGTGGCTTAGTGGTTAAGAGCGCTGGCTGCTGCTATTCTAGTGGACCCAGAATCAGTTCCAGCATCTACACACTTCACCACCGCCTGTGACTCCAGTCTCAGGGGATCTGACACCCTCACACAGACATACATTCAGGCAAAGCACCAATGCACATGAAATAAAAATAAATTAGAAATAATTTCTAAGCAGAAAGGGAGCTTTCCAACAGACATCCAAAGGAAAGCAATAATTGAGGCTATAATGTGGCACCAAGGGGTATTGGTGGAATGTTCAAATTTGAGTGAAAATTTCATTTTTACCCCCAAAGTTCTTACGGTTTGAACTTCTCTAAACTGTGATCTTAAGTGTGTCCGCCCTTCTGTAGGAGTTGGTGGCTTGGTGTCCAGAAGGTAGGTCATTTACATTACTGTCTGTCTTTTCAAGGCCTTCATAAGACGCTGTTTGGCTTACCGAAAAGAAGATCGATTTGATGTGCACCAGCTGGCAAATGACCCCTACCTTCTGCCACACATGAGAAGATCCAATTCTTCAGGAAACCTGCACATGTCTGGACTGGCAGTGGCTCCTGCACCTCCTCCGTCAAGCGTGATCACGTACTGACGCTCCAGGATTGGTTTCCAGATGCATACTTGAATTTGAGTGCATTTGAGTGTTGGGTAAGAAGTGTTTGTGAACTACAGCTCTCCGTGGAGTCTTGTGTGAGGGTGGATCATGGACAGTGACTGAATGCACACTCCTCCCTCTGCCCCGGAGCAGCACGGAACAGGAATACCATGTTACAGCGGAAGAGGAACACTGTAAATAACGTTTATAATACCTAAATATATTTGATGGTTACCAGAGTTCTAATATGAAGGGTAGTTTTTCATTATTTAAGAACACATGGAAGAATTATTGTCATTTGTAACACGGAGCTACAGTGCCTGGTGCAGCGTCAGCGCTCAGCGGCTGATCTGCAGAAACCAAAGCAAGGACTGAGTGACCGCGGCGCGCTGGTATAAGAGCGTGAGAGTTAGGTCTGTGGACAGTCGGACTTCGTCGGTGCCGATTCTGGCTTTTACCAAGTTGTACCTCGAATCACATGTCCGTTTTCCCCACTGCTTGTGTTTAAAGGGAGCTGTCGTTTCTGGACACTTGACACCTTTAACACAAAGAGCTGCCTATTTCCAATCAGTTGAAGTCACTAAATTATAGTATTCCCAGGGCTTTCAGTGTTTTAGAATTAACAGGCATTTTTCTTCTGTTTCCCGGCCTCGTTCACTAAAACAGGAGACAGTGTGTAACCAAAAGCAGGCCAGTTCTATGCAGGATAATGATAAATTCCCTTCTGGCTCTGTTGTAAATTACTGTACAGATGTCGTATTACAATTACTGAGTTTCAGCAGCTTATTCTTGTACAAATGTTTAAAAATACGGCTTTTCTAATTGGATATTGTATTTTTTTTAAGTCTTCTTGAAGGCGCTTTAATTGCTGCTAAATGATATTGCTTTTTTGCTAAAAAAAAAAAAAATTTGAATGACCTCCTTGAAGGCACAAGTTGACTGTACATCATAGAGAGATATTAAAAGCAAGCATTCATTAACAATCAAGGCATGTAAAATGATCCATGTTGGGCATATTGAGTTCTTTAAATCAGTTTTTTAGGTTCTAGGGCTGTGGAACACATAGATACTAGATTTATAAATTGTTCATGGTTATTCTACATTTCTAGAAAGTTCTTAGCATCAAGGTGGGATGATGGTCCCATAGAATGTTTCTCGTGGGTTTGTACAGATTTGTTAAAATGTGAACCATTTCTAACTGCCTTGTGTGGTAGAAACCAATATTTTTTGGGATGCTGTATTTCATTCTTGTACGGATTTTTTTTTCTTTATTGTCACAGTCATAATGCTGAGACTTACATGTAAGTTGTCCATGGTGCAGAAAACACACTCTCCCTACCAGATACCCCTTAACATGTACAGTTAAACTGTGGCTCTTACCTGATGTTGCAAGCCATTTTGTTCGTTTGTTTGTGTTTTTTTTCCATTGTACATAGACACATTGTCTGTTTAAGATGCTGCTGGAATTATAGAGAATGTAGCCAACCAGTAATAAACAATGACAGTTAAAATGTAAAGACTGTGAAAATTACATTCAAAGAGAGCTTTCAAGATTTAGGGTACTAACTTAGCTTCTTCACTTAAACAGCAGATGAATAAATTCCTTAAGCATACTCCAGACAAGTATGAAGTATTTCAAGCTGTTAAAGTCATCAGTGCTAATCCTGGGAGCACCTCAGGCTGTCAGGAGTGCCTTCAGGGCAGCACCAGCTCCTATTTAGATTAGGATAAAAATCCCTGAAGAACACTGGCATGGTCACCACGTGCTGGCAGTCAGTGTTTACAGTTGCTACTGTAAATTCATGATCTGAATTAAAAATGCCCAGTTTTGTTGAACATTTTGGAGTGGTGAGCTTGGGTCACTGATTGTACCACATTTGTGAATGAATGAGAGCAAGTGTCCGATTCTTAGAAGAGGCTGGAGCAGGAAGACTGAGTTTGAGGCCAGTCTGGGCTCTGTGGGAAGACCAGGACACATGTCACAAACAGAGGCCAGGGGAGAGAGGAGGAGAAGCCATGAAAGGGAATTGCTCCCTGGAGTCCAGCTCAAGTGATGATTCCAGAATTAGGAGTGTGTGTATGTGGGGGGAGCGGAGGGGAGGGGAGGGGTCACCATGCCCGAAGACCTGAGTAGGGGGAGGAGAGAATGCATGATAGCACACTACGGTGCACGTGCACACACACACACACACACACACACACACTAAATGAATGTTTAAAAAAATTCAAATAAAAGGGTATCAGAGATGAATCAATTTCCCTATGTCTGCTAAAGCTTTTCCAAATGTGGATTTAAATAGCCTGCCAGTATTTGGGCTAAATGAACCAGTATCACTTTCGCAAGGAGCTGGTTGGTGCTTATTGCTAAATAATTTCCGTGTTACTCTGGCAGTTTCAACTCCTTCGTTTTGTTTGAGGCCTTGGTTGTTTCCTTGTCTTCTGGACTCAGGACCGGCTGCAGGTAAAATGTGCAGTTCTCACCCTTGGAAGTAGCTGTACAAGTTGGGGGTGTAGTTCATTGGTAAGGTGCTGTACTTAGCTCATGTAGGTTCAATCCCCAGCATCCCTCCCCCCACACACACACACACAAAAACACACACACCAATAACAAATACATTAGCTTTAATAAACGTGTAGATGTTGAGGAAGTAAGTGCAGAAGCTGCCATGCCGACGTGGGGGCGGGAGTCGTGTGGTTGGTTTTTCTTAATGGCCACCCCCTTTTCCTACAAAAGAACTTGAGTTTAAATGTGACCAAGCATTTATGCAAATACCTCATTACAGGGAGCCAAAATGGTGGGATCTCAACCAAACATCACTGTATTGTCCTGCTTCCGTGTTTGTCTTGACCTATTAAACACACTGTTGATTACTATTATGCTACTAGATGTTTTGGTGGAAATGTACATTTACGTCAATAGTTTAATGATTTAATTACATTGCTGGTGTGTGTGTGTGTGTGTGTGTGTGTGTGCGCATATACTCGATATAGCTTTATTCTAAAAGCACAGTATCAGGTCTTTGTCTGGTTTCAATTTAAATTTCCATGTTATTTGATCACTACCCCCCCACCCCACACACTAAATTTCAGTGTTATAAATATTTAACCTAATTCCAGAACTGCTTCAGCAGCTCGTTTCTAAATTGAATTCTTAGATTTTGGTTCATTCTGTGGTAGTTTTAGAGTGTGTGTAGCTTGTCCATTTTCATCTGAATTGGCTTTCCCACCCAAAACAGTTACCTTCCTCCCCTGCATTTATTTATTTATTTAGGGTCTTGTTGTATAGCCCAGGCTGGCCTCAAAGTTGATGGCAGTCCTCCTCCCTCAGCCTCCAGAACGCTGGAATTATAGGGAGGTATCTGCTACTTCACCCCATTAAAAAATCCTTTTTTCGGTAGGAAAGATGAGTGTGTAAACCAGATTCAAAAATTGTTCTCATGAAACCATACCAAATACTGGTAGGAAGTTTCAAGTGAGTAACAGAGTGTGCGGCTCTCTCCTGAGTGCTCTTGTGCCTTCAGCTCTGGGGCGTGGACACTTGCACAGGCAGCCGCACTCTTAGGAACATGACACAGCTCGCCCGTCACCGTTTGGAAGCAAGCTGTGGACAGCTGTGGACAGCTGTTGTCTGGGTTCAGCTGAAAATGAGGATCCAAATCTGTAACGGTGCTGTGCGGAGTAGAGTTCACTTCTCAGAACTGTGCCCAGCACTTAGGAAATACCAATATCAGATGCTTTTGAAAACTCAAAGATCATCACTTTTGCCTACTAAAGCAGTCCATTTTGGTTCTTGTGATAATTTAAATTCCTTCAAGAAAAAAGTAGGTTCTCAATGCTTAACTCAGGTTTCGAGGAAGAGATGATCAGATTACCAGAAAGAGGAAGGTGCACAAAAGAGGGTTCGAAAGTGACCGGAAAACAGTGATTTAGAGGAGGAAAAAACTCAGTCACTGAACTACAGAAGGATGTGCTTCCTTACTGTCTTTCTTCAGAAGCACTTCTGTGGAGCAGCTGTTTGAGGTAGGGCGGGTGGGGGATCTGCTCCCCAAAAGAGGAAGCCAGAGGGACAAAGCCACCAGAAGGGAGGGAGAGAAGCTCCCATGCCTGCAACCTCAGTGGAGGGAGGTGTGGAGGCAGGAGCATTGTGAGTTGAAGACCAGAGCCAGCCTGGGCTGTAAAGACTGCCTCAATTAAAGTTTTTGGAATATCAAAATGTCACTTTTCACTGTTGACAGACAAATCCCAGAACAAGTGTGATTTTATTTATTTATTTTTAATCATAAAAGAGCAAACCTAAAGTACTGGGATGTTGTCAGGGCACACTGTTGGTGGCAGTGAGTCACTTGAGAGCTGCCTCCTGTCCAAGCTCGTTTCCGGACCAGTGCTGTTCTGCTCTGGCCTCTTGCCTCCTACAGCCAGGTGAGGCCACCATGAGTAAGACCTGTGTGCCCTCCCCAAGACCTGTGTGCTCCCCACAGAGGAGCATAAAGTGGCTCTGGGCTTCTCCCTGCCAGTGTTCTCTTAGTATTGAGAGCTGTGGAACTGACTGGATCAGTAGCTCCCAGGAAGCCTGGAACTTTGGAGAAGCTGCACCAGCGTGGCCCTCCAAGTCATACGACTGATGCGGACACCCCCGTGGGGTGCCCAGCACAGCCTTCTGTGTAGAATCCTGACCATTGAGTAACTCCAACAGTTTCAGACTTGTGTGTACCGCTTCAGGCTTTAGACGTTGGAAAAGCCATATGTGTTGGGCCAAACATCATAACGAGCCTAGCATCCTATGTGAGTTGTGTGGTGTGTATGTGTTAATTCATCCACTTAGCAGGAGATACATGGTAGCCAGCAAACTAAAGTTGCTAAAAATAAATGTGGTAAGTGTTGACAGTTTTATTTTAGGTACTTCAAAATTTGGTTATTTTGTCTACTAATGACCAAATTTGCAACTTCTTTTTTAAAAAGGTATTCAGGAAAAGGATGATGCAAGATGGGGTGGGGGTGGGGGTGTCTCCCTTTGGGAGGACAACTCTGGCTTTGCCTTCCTTGTAGTTTATTGTGTGACCATAGTCACCAACCTCTCTGGGAGGCGTCTACATCTATAAACTGTCTACTAATAGCCCCTGCCTGGCAGGAACCTAGCACAGAAAGTGAGTTAGCACAGGAAGCCATGCCCTGTGCACAGGCGAGGCTTAGGGACCTCCATGGAAGCCACTGGGAGGCCCTAGGAAGGACTGGCAGACTGGGCAGCAGCCAGCACCTGGTTTGGATGTTGCCTTTGAATCCGTATCTCGGCGTGACTTCAGTGTGAGGCCTGCCTGTGGCTGAGACACAACAGGCTCTCCTGTGATCCCCACCTACCCTAGCACACTCAGCTTTGGGGGGCCACACACCCCTGGGGGTGCAGCTGGGTGTCTTAGACTCCTTCCCGGGCTTATGCTATTCCTCACTTTGTGCGTTATGGATCTCAAGCCACTATGGATACTAACACTATTGGCTTCTGGACTAATGTATCAAAGGGCTTGTTAACTTTCTTTTTTCTGACAACTTTAGTTCTCCAGTAGGGATGTTTTCTTCCGTTTGTAAAGTAACAGACACATAGTTTCAACTCTGTCTCTAAAAGAAACTTCTTTGAAGCTCCCCCCCCCCCCCGCCCCGCCCCATTATCAGATCATGCACATCAAGATGCAGAATTCCCGGGTAGTGACCAAGTCAGTGTAAGGAATGTAAACAGCATGGCAGGATTATCTTGTATGTGTCTTGACTCAATAGCATGTTTACCTTCAAATATATTATTATCCTTGCCTTTGGCCAGCAATGTTCGGGTTTCGTTTCTGAGAGAGGTGACATCTGGGGGAAAGAACTGTGCTAAAGTGTAACTTACTTTGTATTTTGTTGGTTTTTTCAATTCTAAAAAAAGAGGTCTTAACCTTTTAGTAGTAAAGGGACTGATTTGTAAGGGTGATTTAGAGAAAATAATTGACTTTCTGTCATGTGGCCTGTATGAAACATGCTCAGTCTGCTAAGTGCCCACAAAATGGCTTGTCAAGTTTCTTGTTCTGTGGAGTTCATTGTCTACATTTAACTCCCAGATTTCTAGAAGAAGCCATATTCAGAATGGAAATCTGGAAAATATAAAGGCTCACCCTAGCGAAGTTCTTGGTTCTCCCTTGGTCAGAGGGGTACGTGTGCCTGGATTCCTTTAGTAGCCTGGCACTGAAGACGCCAAGGGGCGGTGAAGAGTCTTGTTTTGAACATGTAACATGAAACCTTGCAAGGCTCTCTTGCTGGTTTCTCAGGCCAGCCATGTTGGCGCTAGAACTTTTTCCCTTCTGGTTTGGAGGGTTTGGGTGAAACCACGATGGAAACATTGCTCTGCTCATTTGCCGTTACCACAGGATTAAAAGTTAAAGCTAAGCGGGGTCCTGGTCTCTGGAAGAAACAGTTCTGTGTGCATTCACTCCTTGGTAACACACAGGGTACACTTCAGTAAAAACAGCGACAACTGGAGCCGTCAGCATGTGACTTTCTCCCATATCATCAAGTGTTAGAGGGTCCCCTCCCCCGATCCCAAGTTCCCAAGTTTTTATGGTGTGGTTGTTTTTTCCATTGAATCAAAATGGTGTAATTGGATTGGATACGCTAGGGTTACAAGTCCCCTACCACCCCAGAAGGAAAAGCTCGGTTCTCATCCTATGCAAAAATCTACTCAGGCTTGCTAAGTCTCCTTGGCAACTCTCCAGGCCAGCTGTCCTTGGTTTGGGGTCTTGACTGATGGGGGGCATTTGTGTTTATCACACGGGCACATTTGGTCATTCGGTGGTTCTGTTCCCACACTGACAGCCACTGAAGAAGAGAAGCAAAGGGAGACACCTGGGTTCGCATGCCTCAGACCAGGAGTATCATTCTTGACTGCAGCTGAGTCAGAAGGCCCCAAGTAACTAACTGCAGAGCACGACTGTGTCAGCTCCAGTGGCTTGACAAATGACCATCTCTGCATGTAGTCTGTACTTTCTGGAAAGTCAAATTCAAATGCATGCACAGTCTCTATATAGGATCATGACAAATGTATACATAGTCTCATGTCTTCCCAGATTTGGGGAGCACATGAAACAGGAGTCTAAGAACTCAGTGGAAAACTGACCTAGAGGACCCTGGGGTCATCATTAACAGAGTAACTGTACATACTAGCAGTGTGGTAGTTGACAGATACAGGGCTGGTCCATCCTGGGTGCATCTCCCTCTCTTTGCCAGTTATGTCTGGGGCCTTAGAGCATCTAGGTCTTCGTGAACACATGCCGGGCTCTTAGGAGCTTGGCATCCCTCCGCTCCTTCTGTTTTCATGTCTAGGTGCCATCTCCATGCTAACACATCACTTATCCTCTAGTGACTACAAATTCGGATGGACTTACTCTTTCAGCAGCCACACAAGAGAACATGATTGTGTCCTGTGTGTTTCATAATGTTCCATCCATCGAGGCCCAACCTAATCCCCAACTGCAGATGGAAATTCCTAGAGGCCTGTGCCTCAGAGTGGGGACCAGCTGAAACTGCCACCCAGGTCCACACTATGTTTGTTTTGTTAATTTATTGATGTATTTTTTTTTTTTTTTTTGGTCTGAGTGCTCTGTTGAATGCCTGCAGGCCAGAAGGGGGCATCAGATCCCACTATAGATGGTCGTGAGCCACCATGTGTTTGCTGAGAATTGAACTCAGGACCTCCGGAAGAGCAGCCAATCCTCTTACCCGATGAGCCACCTCTCTATCCCCCATGCTATGTTCTTTAAGAAATGATTCTCAGGAATACGATGTTGAATTCTTAACTGTGTATGAGGCTCTGGACTTGACCACAGCAAGCTAGAGTTACACATTTTGTAGGTTTGAGCAGGAGGGATGTAGGTCTAGTCTGCTCATAGTATGGCAGCAGCAGCTGAGCTGAGCTGGGCCTGGGGACCACATAGCTCTACTGGATCAAATGATAACCAGCACCAGTCTCTGTAGACATCTTCCTTTCAACACAAAAGTAATTATGTTTGCCATGATGGCGCACGCCTTTAATCCCAATACTCTGGAGACAAGCAGGCGGATCTCTGTGAGTTCGAGGCCAGCCTGGTCTACAAAGCGAGTTCCAGGACAGCTAGGGCTGTTACAAAGAGAAACCCTGTCTGTGGGGGTGGGGGTGGGGGATAGAATATTACGTTCTCAGAAGTTTTCAAATGTGAGCCTAATCATTTTATTTGACTTGTGTTTGAGATACCTTAAGATCTCCAACACACTGTTTAGAAACCTTTGAAGTGGCTAAGTACCTCTGCCCAAGACTTCATTCATGATTCATTATGGAGAGAAAAATCAAACCTGACTTTTGCAGAAAAGCGACTCTACTGCAAAATTTAAAGGCTCCATTTCTATTTCTTAAACATTTATTTTGTGTGTGTACCCCACCCCCTTGGGAGGTGAATGAAAGATCTCAATCTTGGGGTGTCAGAGGCAGAATTACCCCGCCCCCCCATGACCTCTCAATCTTGGGGTGTCAGAGGCAGAATTAGCCCCCACGACCTCTCAATCTTGGGGTGTCAGAGGCAGAATTACCCCGCCCCCCACGACCTCTCATCCTCTCAGTTACCTGAACAGCCACTCTGCTGGGGTGGACAGACGTGGGCTGAAGCACCCTCCTTTGCCCTCATTATGCCCCAGCTTGGTCTAGAGAGGGTCATGACCAAGATGCCC
>CABHPR010133077.1:8810-40982 GCA_902168415.1 Peromyscus melanophrys
GAGAGAGAGAGAGAGAGAGAGAGAGAGAGAGAGAGAAGAGGGAGCAAGGGGGAATCCGAGAGGGGCCTGGGACTCAGGCCTTTGCAAATCAGACTTGCCTGGGTACAGAGCTTAGGGCTTGGGGTTTGCCCAAGCTTTCTAGCCTGGAAATCATGACAGGGTTCCTTCTGGGTATAATCATGAGTTTAAAACTTGTGCTGGTTCAGAGGGGCTACAGTGAGAGCACAAGGGATTCACTTCTACTGGGTTCCTCCCACTGTGTTCTCTTACAGCCAGTACCCTTCAGAGCAGCTTGTGGGATACTTGAGTATTCATCTGTCACTCAGGAGAAGGGACTGGTGCTTGCAAAACAAAAACAAACAAACAAACAAACAAACAAAACCCTGCTGCTAGCATTGTATCACTTGTTTCTGCATTATTGAATTCTCTCTCTCTCTCTCTCTCTCTCTCTCTCTCTCTCTCTCTCTCTCTCTCTCTGTGTGTGTGTGTGTGTGTGTGTGCGCGCGCGCGTGTGTAATATATCTTTCCTGGAGCATTGAGGAAGCCACTATTGATATTAGTAGGCAACTAAGATAGTTAGCTTGATAGACTCTAGAATCATCTGGAAAATGGGTCTCTGGGCATATGGGTGGAGGCTATGTTGATTGCAGTGAGGTAGGAAGACCATTGTGGGTGGCACCATTCCCTGGGCTGTACAGTGGAGGAGTGGGAGCCGGGCCACAACGTGCACCACAGTTCTCTGCTTCCTGAATGTGGATGCTTCACGCCCCTGTCACCATAATGGACCATGAGAAAAAAGTCACCCCTTTCCCTTTGAGTTGCTGTTCTTGGTGCATTTTACCAGAGCAGCAGCAAAAGCAACTGAGTGGCCGCAAAGACTTGGTTTATTTTTATCATTTCCCAGGAGCTTCATTCCTCTTTCCAGGTGGTAGAAATGATGAGTGACCTCCAACGTACAAACTAATCTTAAGTCCTTGGTGGGACTCACTTCATGGTATGAAATTCTTTCTGGGGACTCCTAGGGACACTCCTGATAAGTTTTCTTTTGCTTTCCAGGTCTGGCTAATGACATCTTGGGATGCTCTTTCGGCCAAGGGGCCGGAGACTGTAAGCATGTCTTTGAATGGAGAGAACAGAACTTATTAGCAGCAAGGTCCTCATGGACATATGCTAACTCTTCCAATCCATAGAATATTATGTGAGGAATGTGGAGATGTAGGTATACCTAAGTATTCTGAAGGGAAACAGCCTCTGGGAAATGAGGCTTAATTAAGAAGTATGTGTGTGATACTGCATTATTCATGTTTTATAAAAGTTTTACTTTCTTTTCTTTTTCTAAAATATTTTTATTTTATAATTAATTTAATTTTACATATCAGCCACAGATTCCCCTGTCCTCCCTCCTCCCATCCCCCAGCCTTCCCCCCCAATCCACTCCCCATTCCCACCTCCTCCAGGGCAAGATCTCCCCTGGGAAGTCAGCCCAGCCTGGTAGATTCAGTTGAGGCAGGTCCAGTCCCCTCCTCCCTGCACCAAGGCTGAGCAAAGTGTCTCAGCATAGGCCCTCGGTTCCAAAAAGCCAGCTCATGCACCAAGGACAGGTCCTAGTTCCACTAGTTTTACTTTCAAGGGCAATTACGCTGAGAGAAATAAAAAAGACAACATCGGAGGTCCTGATGCAGTCTGATCTCATAGCTACATCACTGAGAAGACAACAGAGGCACAGAACTGGTGAACAGACCAATGGTTGACTAGGATTAGAGAGGAGTGGAGACCGCGGAACGAGGAGAAGTATGATTATGGAGGGGTGCATGATGGCGGAGTGAGAACAACTTGTTGACGGTTGTTCTAACTGGTCTAAGAAGATAATTCTGTATCTCGATCGTGGCGGTGGTAACACACATCTGCATACTCACTTCCCAGTGCCCTTCTGTGGTTTGGATATTGTCGTGTAGTTATAGAAGATGTGACTGCTGGGGACAACTGGGGAAAGAATACAGGACCTTGTTTGAAAACATCTTGTGGATCAATGATTACTTCAAAATCAAAGTTTAAGTCTCAAAATGGTGCCATGCCCATTTAGAGATACATTTGTAAGTAAATAAGAAGTAAAGCATACACACCTCCCCATGACTGTGGTCCCCACTCTAATGGAACTTGTTGGGATGGGGGCTCTTTGGAAGATACTTCTCCCTATCTGTAATGTTGGAATATTTTTCCAACAGAATGCATTTGTGTATTTTTGTGTGGATAGTTTAGAAAAGCATTATAAACTTTGTAGAGTCAGCCAGAATCAACAAGTATTGATTGAACATGCACTGTTTGCCAAACACTGGGCTTGGGGGAGTTGCCAGACAAAACCCCTGTCCTCATGGAGGGTCAGCCCAGCTATGCAAACAGCCATTAAGCAGATGGCCACTTGTGTGATGTCTGTCGGGACCAAAAAGCATCATGGGCTGCAGCAACCTGGAACAGGGAGCCGAGGATTCACGACTGCAGCCTCCACTACCACCCTGTACCCAGAGGCTGCTTACCCACTTGAGGTTTGTTTAGGACGTTTGCTATGCTTTGCAGCTCTGCTATGCTCTGCTGAGGAGATGGAGAGGAAGACACGGAGGTCTTGCCTCATTTAGCAGAAAGCACAAGCAAGAACATGACCACTAAGCTCAGGAAGAACAAGAACAGCAAGACCGCCAATGAGCTAGAACTAGGCAGAAAGGTCTCACAAAAGTCACTTGCTAACTTTTGCCTTCCATCGATCAGACTGTTGCATGCAGTTGTTGTTCTAAACAAACAGTAAGAGTGGGCGTGGCGGCACAAGCCGGTAACGCTAGCACTTGGAAGGTAGAGGCAGGGGGATCAGGAGTTCAAAGATGATCTCAACTACATAGTGAGTTTGAGGTCAGCCTCGGCTACTTGCAGTCCTGACGTTAAAAGGAAAACTTTAAAAATTGTGTGCATACATTAGATGCACACATTAGTTACTTTTCTGTGACGTATACAGAAACAACTCGGGGAAGGAAAGCTTTCTGCGTCTGAGGGCTTCAGGGGGTTCAGTCCACCATGGGGGACGACATGATGAAACAGCCTGGTTCATGGTATGAAAGTCAGGAAGCAGAGCGAGAAAGGAAAGCCAGGCCTCTGGCGGCTCGCTTCTTCCCCCATTGTGCTCTGGCTAGGCCTCCAGTCTGTGGGATGGTACAGCTCACATTCAGGGCAGATTCCCCACTCTTGCCCCACCCCAGTTAATCCTCTCTGAAAACACTCTTACAGACACACCTCCAAGTACATCTCAAACATCCAGGTGAGTCTAGATTCAGCCCTGCTCATGATACGTAAATAGCTTATGTTGCATACAAAGATCAGTGGTCAGGGCTACTGCTTTCTAAGCATTTCTCTGTATTTTTGAGCTAATTGATAGTGTATGGCTATTGACATTCTTTGTGCCCATGTGCTGATGGTACTGACAATGGCCTGCAGTTGGACATCTCTGCTACCTTTGAGTGTAATGAGGTCATGTTGGGAGGATTTATATCATATCATAGAAATGATCAATTACCACAAATCAAGGCTTTGTGGCAATTACGTTTAGCAGATGGCTAAACATCTATCAGCCCACATCTTAGCCAGGTCAAAATTCACTGAGGTATGTTGGGTTCTAAGTGTTGAAACTGTCATGCAGCTTTGAGCCCTTCCCTTTCAGGGCTAATCTCAGGGGAGGATGTAGAAGACATGCAGAGACCATCAGTGGGCAGGGCGAAGATAAAGCGAGGCACTGGTACATCTGCCATTCTTCCTAGTGGTTTCCAACTGTAGACATCTTACGATGGCCAGCCATTCATTATCATTATTTATCCTGGGGACAGGCAAAGATAGTCTATTCTTCAGACCCTAAAATGGCTCTCAGGGATCAATGCAGACACTACTGACTGTGGCTTGTTCACATAATCACACACAAAGCCTCGTTCTGGGCTGGAACTCCAATCTGAGCTAGCCGGTGACAGCAAGCATTTGCAAAGCAGGATGGTCCACACCTACTTACAACTTTATCTGAGGTTTTCTATGAGTCCTCTCCTTTGCCCGGCTCCTCTGCTTTCCTTAAAACCCTGACACCTGCTTCTTACAACCAAGGCAAGTCCTTTGGCCATCACTGGGCTCTCTAATCCACCCACTTCCCAGGGTACCTGTATCTATCAATTGTCTCATTTAGTGGACATAGTATTTTTCAATTTTTATTTAAAATCTCCAGATAAAACTGATATGAATCAAGCCACGTTCATAGAAATGAGACTTGAGCAAGCTGTCAGGTTCAGCACTGTACCATGTGTCATGTGAGTTGGGGACTGAGTGAGTTGTTTTTTGTTTGGTTGGTTGGTTGGTTGGTTGTGATGGGGGATAGTTGAGTACTGGAAATTGACCCTAGAACTTTTTAGATTCAGGTAACCACTCTACCATTGAGTTATACCTTCAGCTCTCTCCTTACTTTTTATTTAGATATCATGTCTCACTATATTGCCCAGGCTAGCCTTGTACTTGACAATTCTGTTGCCTCAGCCTCGGGGGTAGGTGGATTGCAGGACTAAACCAGAAGGTCGCATTTGGGGTTCTGAATTTAGGGTCTAAATCCACTGAGTCCTTTCTATTCTGTTTCCATACCCTACCCCGTCTCCTCTCCTTACCAGATTCTACAGAGTTCAGTGTGAGGGGATAGCTTTCTTCTTTGACTGCTTGTTACCTACCCTCCTCTCATCTCCTAGGTTAAGTACTTTGTTTGGGGGGAAAACAATTTCCTTTCTCATCAAGTTTCTTGTTATTTAATGTGGTCCAACTCTAAGCAAAGATTTAGGAGCTACATGTCAAAACCAATGAGATTCAACTCCAAACCTCTTTGTGATAGTTGTTGAAAAGAGGCATCATTCCCACAGAGATGAGTGAAGTTATAAGCATGAAGCATGAACGGACATTCTGTCTGAGAAAGGAATCAACTTGGGAAAACAGAGCTTAACATCTGGAGCCTCCTTAACAGCATCCTTTGAGCTCCTGGAATCAGCCATGCCTGGAGACCCAAAGCTGGATAGTTGTGTGCTTTTAACTATGTGAGCCAGGAAATCACATTGGGTTTTATCCTGTTTGGAGTTTTCTCTCTAGTTTGAAAGCTGCTTGGGGACTCACAGAAAGTTGGTACAGATGGCCTCCTCAAGCAGTAATTTCATTCTGCCATAGTGGCTCCTTCATGGAACTCTTCCTATTGCCACCTTGCTTTGCTAGATTGTATCCACCACAAAAATTCTGCATTGTTAATCAGGAGACATCGTGTTGTCCAAATTACCTGAACACAATGACAAAAAACTATCATCTCTAGGGTTTTGTGGTATGAAGTAAAGCTTGGGGGTTAAAAATAGTGACTTCTGAGCAGGTCAGGCTTGGCTAAAAGTTCTACCTGCCTCTTCTAACTCACTGAAAGTAACTTTGGGCAAGTGATCTCACTTCCGTAAGAGGTGTTTTCTCTCATCTACATGATATAATAGAATCCGCACTGTCTTAGTCACCCACTGCTCTGTTGCTGTGAAGAGACACCATGACCAAGGCAGCTCATAAAGCATTTAATTGGGGATGGCTTACAGTTTCAGAGGGTTAGTCCATGATCATCATGGCGGGGAGGACAGCAGCCTGCAGGCGGGTGCTATAGCAGTGGCTAGGAGCTACATCCTAGTAGGTAGGCCAGCAAGCAGAGAGAGACAGAGACAGAGACAGAGACAGAGACAGAGACAGAGAGACAGAGAGAGACCGGGCCTGGTATGGGTTTTTGAAACTTCAAAGCCCACTTCCAGCAACACACCTCCTCTGACAAGGCCACACCTCCTCCAACAAGGCCACACCTCCTCTGACAAGGCCACACCTCCTCCAACAAGGCCACTCCTCCTAATCCTTTCAAACAGTTCTTCAAATGGAGACCAAGCATGCAAATATATGAGCCTATGGGCCCATTTTCATTTCAAACCACCACACCCACTTCAGAGAGCTATTGTATAGAATAATCAAGAAAAAGAAATACTTAGTGCAGAACCCAATTCGAGAGCAAATTGCTATCCACTAAAGCCACCATCATATTCATCTTCTCAATAATTCCATAGGTTGGCCTTGTTACTTCCACCCTCCAGAGGAGAGAATGGAATCTCCAGAGGGCTACTGGGTTTGCTTTGCTTGTGGAAGCCTCAGAATCCAATTTCCAGGGAATTATTCTTATTAATAAGGACACCTGTAGAAATGGCTCCGTATGTAAAAGTGTTGGCCACCAAACATGATGACCTGAGTCCAACCCTTAGGACCTAGATGATGGAAGGAAGGAATCGCCTCCTGGGAACTGTCCTCTGACCTCTATGTGCATGCAGAGGCACAAGCACATACAATAAAACAAATGTAACTTTAAAAAAAAATTCCTCTTACCCTTACACTAGAGGTCCTGAAACAGTCTGCTCTGTTTTGAGGAGCCCAAAATGCCAGTATAAGCCAGAATAGCTCACATGTTTCCTCCCTGCTGGACTTGGGAGATTAACCTCGAGAATTTTCAGTTCTACCCTCCCTCAGAGGCAGCAGACCTTGGGCTGGCCCCGGGTGAAGACAGCATTGCGCAATCTTACTTCATTCCTCAGATATCTCAGCTGCCCACGTCCTGGAGAGAAGGTTGTGGGAAGGCCCATCCGGGCTGCACACAGCATGTGTTTGCATGGACACAGAGAAGGTCTCACCTGAGGTGAAGGCACCAGCTCATTTCCATCACCACCATTGACCCCACCCTCTGAGTAACCCCCACCTCGTTCGAGAAGGTCCACTCTCACTGTCAATATTGCCAATGCTGTCCTGTCTACAAGTAATATAGTCCCATGGATGGCAGGCCGTCAGCCCCTTGCTCTCCCATCCCACCTTATACACACACCACACCTACAACAGTCTTCATCCACAGAACACAGATCAGACCTGATTGTTCTCAGGCTGAGGAACCACCAAGGATTCCCTGTTTCCAAGGTGATAAAATACCCTCTAGCAATTGGTACCCCATTATATACCTCCTGACATCCTTCAGCACATCAACATGGGGGCTCTCCTCTACTTACACAGCACCCCACCCACTCCCAACTCTGCACCTTGATCTAGCTGTTTCCTGTGCCCAGAGAACCTTTTCTTATTGCCTGTCCTTCCAGCCCACTCAGCCACCTATGCTCTCAGTGTTCACCCATCACCTTCTGCAGAAGTCAGACTTGAAAATGAATCACTGTCATCTGTCTCCAAGGAGACCGGCAGAGAAGAGGGGACACAGAGCATTTTAACACAGAGACCTCCCAACACTCACCCAGAGGTGAGCATCTCAACCCAGGGACAAAAGATGGATTTGTAATATCTCATTTAGCATAACAAACTCATCAGTACTCTCAAGCATGTCTGTGTCTTTGCTTCAAAGACTCTGTGTTCATTAGTCAAAGTCATCAGGGGATGATGTTCTGCTAGACAAGTGTGCGTCAATTTGAGTCACACTGTCTCATCACTAGCGAAAGCCTCATGACTATCTACTCCTTTACAGGGCAGTAAACCACGCTGTGAGCCCATCAAAAAGCTGGGTGCACTAGGCGGCAAGTGAGGGTGAAATTTGGGGATGGTGAGGTCCTAACCCAGAGCAGTTGCTACGGAATCGAGAAAGAGCCATCAATCTGTGGATCCTGTCCGTGTCCAGGCCGGGTGAGGTTTCCCGTAGCCGTTGCTAGAGCACTGTTCATAACCTTCACTCTGAGCACAAATTCCACCAGGGTTATCACCTCCAGCTCATTCCCTGCTACGGAGCACGTGCCTGGCACTCGGCAGCATCAGCAGTGGTGGGCATTGTCTTCCTACCAGCCTACAAGAAGTGAGGATGGCGTTTTTTTCCCTAACCAACATCTCTTAACCACCGCCTGTTCCCATTTTCCCAGCTGTGCAGAAGGAAATACAGACAGCCTGACCTGACTCATAAAGGAATCAGTATCAGTTTTTTAATCATTTATCTTTTTAAAGAGAGCCATCACCAATCTCTCTGCTAAGTAAGAATAGTCATAGTACATGGAAAAGAATCATAACTCAATCTCAAGACAAAGAAACATCAGGAAGGCCCATTAGAGGTAAATGTTGAAAGACAGAGAGCCTCATCACTGGTTAGGTAATGTGTGTACATCTGTGCATTGGACACTCCTGAAGAGAAAATCTCCCACTTTCTTCTGTGTCTAAACACTGATTCTCCAGATTTTACTTTGGCTTGGGCATAAAAGGTCTTTAGAGAGTGTGGTTTCATTTCCAAATGTGATGTGCTGGGGACAAGACAGTCTTTAGTGGAAAGGCCCTGACTCAGTTTGTTTTGACCATAAATGTTGAGGAGAGATCTGGTGTTCATGAAAGCCTGGCTGAGGAGCTCCCTCCAACCCCAGCTCAACTCACACATGCCAGCCAAGACTTCTATTCCTTCTGTCCGTATCCTCAAATGATCACACCTTTGTGCTCTCAGAGTTTACCTGGGAAACCAGAGATTCCTTGGCTACCCAGGAGGCCCTGCTTCATCCTCACCAAAGCAGACTGACACTAATTGAGCAGATGTTTCCAGGCTTCTCTGCCTCCCAAGGACTTGTCTGTAAAGGAACCAAGGATCTGTGCTGGGGATAACTGGGAGGGGTCTTCCTGCTGCTGGGGAAGTTGGGCTCATGCAGAAACTATGTGTACATGGACTGATTTGGCTCTGGGCGCTGAAAGAAGTGTCTCTTCATGTGTGTTGACACACTCGAGAAGTGTGGCCAAATGGAGAATTGCCCACACTAATGTTCTCCTAATGAGAAGATGCTGCCACCAAACCAAGTTCAGAGACAAACAGAACAAGAGAGCTAGATGTTCCCCAACCCTAGATTTTTACTCGATAACCAGCCTGACTCTCACACCCACTTTCGTATTTAAACATGCATCCCTTGCTTGCACCTGGGCCTGCCTGCATCCCTCTCAACTCTCTTCATGAGCGCCTTCCAGTACTTGATGAGCATCAGTTCCTTGGCTATCTTTTGCTGACATGGTGAGAACAATGATGTGCATAACCCAGCCCCACCCCAACACACACAAATGTATAACATGTCAATTGGAGGCAGGGGTGTCAGGGCAGAGCAGTGAAAAGCACGGGTGCCCCCCTTTGCAAGTCAAGAAGTCCAGCCCCATCAAGGCCAGCAGAGAGGCTAGCCACAGCCTCGTCATATAGACCAGTGGGCCTCACACTTACTTCAGCAGCATCGGAATCACCTAGAAAGGAAATCTTTGAATACACATCACTGAACGCTCCTGAGAGTTTTCAGTAGAACTGGTGGTGATGGTGACGAAAATGTGCTTGTTGAAGGAACTGTCTGAGGGACCCAAGAATGTGGCTCTGCAAGGTGATGCTTGGTGCCATCAGTAGTCAGCCATGGTTCCAGTATGAGTGCGGTAGAGCATCTGTCCCATCAGCCCATAGTGACGTCATAGGTTCATGGGCAGTATCCATCAAAACTGTGGACCAACTCTATCCAGTCAAAGAAGATTGTGCTTCAGTCAGCGACAATATGGCCTGTCTCGTTGCTCTATTACCAAGCTTGGGTGTTCATTTATACCCAGTATGATAAATCCCCATTGTGTCATGATTTAACAGCTATAATTAGACAGTAAATAGCATGTGCTAGGTACTTTCCTTCATCATTCTCTCTAATTACTATAGCAATGCTGTGAAGCAGTAACAGTAATATCTGACATTGAAATATGGCTTCTGCTGAGACAGGAGCTGCTCAGAACACCATAGATGAATGATCAAGAACCCATACAAAAGACCAAATCCTGCCTAGCACTGTCAGTTAGCCGCAGCTGTCGACTTGAAAGACCTGGGAAAAGGGAACCTTAGCTGAGGAACTGCCTCCATCAGATTGGCCAGTGGGCAAATCTGTGATGAATTTATTGATTACTAAATAATGTAGGATGGTCCAGCCCACTCTATGCAGTAGCATCTCTAGGCAGGTAGTCCTGTGCTACGTAAGAAAGGGGATCCAGGGAAAGCAAGCACATAAGCAACATCCCTCCAAGGTCTCTTTCAGGTTTCTGCAGGTCCTCCAGGTTCCTGCCTTGGCTTCCCTCCATGATGAACTGGAACCTGTGATCTGCAAGCTGAAATAAACCTTTTCCTCCCCAAGTTGCTTTTGGTCAGTGTTTCATCACGGCATCAGAAAGCACGCTAGGACAGCTCCCTATCCTGATAGCTAAGCTTCAAGGCAATACAGCCACACTCAATCACCTACTCAGAGCCCATGAGAGCTTTTCTGCTAAAATCGCAAGACTGAATACTGTACAACCCATAAAATTAAAAATATTTACTTTGCGGTCCTCCACAGGGGAATTTTTCTCCACCTTTGCTTAGATCTATCAGTCTTCCTGGTCCTCCTCATCAATCTACAAGTGAGTGCTGTGGTAGGAGCTAGAGAGTACCGTTTGTTATTTGAACTATTTTCAGTGGGCAGTTCAGTGATATTAAGGATGTTATTGACATGCAATGACCACTATCATTCATTGCAAGAAAGTTTCCATCTGTCCCAACTCACTAACAAGCCACCGGGAACCACCGTCCTTTGTACCCGTGTGTCTCTGTGAGCGGGAATCTTTTAGCTCCCCATGTCAGTGTAATAGAATAGCATTTGACCTTATATATAAAGTTATTTCACTTAGCTTAATGCCTTCAGGTTCATTTACATTATAGCATCCATCAAAATTTCATTTTCTTTTTTAGGCTGAATAATATTCCATCACTTATATACATGTATTTTATATTTTTGCATATATATATATACACACATATATATATTTTGTTCATTGATGATTCTTTAGTGGCATTGAGCATTGTTACATGTTCTTACTGGCCATGAATGTGATTTGGAGCAATCTCTATGCAAATGTGAATCTACTTTTTGAATCAGAGTGTTGGAGTTTGGGATTTGTTTCTGCATTTTCCATCATGGTACAGGGGTTTCTTTGTATATTCTGAACACATTATCATGTATATGATTTGCAGATAGTTTCTCTCCCATTCATGACTGCCTTTTAGCTTTCCTGATATGATCGTTGCTATTCAGAAGTTTTTGATTTAATGAAATCTGACTTCTCTGTTTCTTTTGTTGCTTCTGTTTTGGATATCATATCCAAGAATTCATTACCAAATATAATGTCATGAAGCTTCTCCCCCGTGTTCTTTGATGAGTCTTATGGTGTTGGCTCTTACACTTAGTCTCTGATACATCTCTTTACATAATGAAAGATATGGTCCCAGCTTTTTTCCATTGCTTATGGACACCTAGGTTGCCCAACTACATATTCTTCATGGGAAAAACACATCTTTTAATTATAGCCAAGCTGACTGGAGCGGGCAGACAGGGCTTCTTATGTCCATGCTCTTCTGCAGTCCCTCTGGTCTTTATGGCAGCAGCATAGGGTTTTGCTTACTGTTGTTCTGCAGCAAGTTCACAATCAGGAAATCTGAACACCCAGTATCTTTTTTTTCAAATGTATTACTCTGGCTGTTTATATTCCATGTTAATTTTAGGATGGGGATTTTATTTCTGTCTTTTAAATTGCCACTTAGGATTCTGATAGCATCTATAGATGTTATGTCTGTAGATCAGGTTAGATCATGGGCCATCTTAGCATCAAGTCTTCCAACCCATCAGCCTGGGAGTTTCCCATTCACTTGTACTGTGATCAGTGTTTTCAAGAGCACTTTGTACTTTCCAGTGTGTACATCTGGCCTCATCTGTTAGGTTCATTCTTCAGTATTTTGTTCTTTTGGTGAAATTATAAATAAGATTGCTTCTATAATTTTCTTTTCACATTAGTCATTGCAAATGCATACAAATGCAAGTGTTGGTTTTGAATCCTGCAACTTTTGCCACAGTCTAGTGTGTCTTTATTCTCATGTTACAGAGTGTCCAAGCTAGTCATTAACTAGTGGGCAGCAGGAGCGCCAAATCAACCATTCAGCTTCCAGAGTCTCTTTCCCTCATCATCAATCTCCGCTGAGAAATTAGTGAAGGGCTTGGGCAGGTCTTATTTACATCAAGTGGCGAATCCAAAACTCTGATTGCGATCTGACTCTGAAGTTTTTTCTGGACTATGACGGCATTTTGACAGTCTCATGACAGTGTAACCTCAAATCCACTGGTTAAATACCTTGACTGTTTAGGGAATAAATAGTGTGTGTGTGTGTGTGTGTGTGTGTGTGTGTGTGTGTGTGTGTGTGTGATGTATGCATATGGAGACCAGTTGAGAATCTGGTTGTCCTGCCCCATCACTCCATACTGAGTTGCCTTGAGATAGACCTGGAGCCAGGCTGGCTGCCAGCAATTCCCAGCAATCCTCCTTTTTCTGCTCCACCTTCTCCCCGCCCCCAGTGTTAGAGCCATAGACATGTGCATGGCCAAATCCAGTTTTTATATAGCTTGAGATTTGAACTCAGGCTCTCGTGTTTGCACAGCAAGCGTCATTACCCATGGAACATTTCCCCACCCCCACCCCACCCAAAAAGTTTTAAGAGCAAATCTATCAGCAAATGGAAAAGGCAAAGGAATTCAATCTTAGGGTGGCCTGAGAGTCCACTGGAGCTGGGGTGACCCATGTGTTGATTCCCAGGCAGCCTTAGATGGCATGGATGGATTACATGATGTATTTTATAATGACTCTAACTATAGTCCAGCCAATACTTCCTCCAAGGGGCGAGAGTTCTAAGTTGAATTTAAAGGCATAAAAGGAAGGTGACACCTAAACAAATCTCCCCTGCATCCTCACAGCATAGCCTTTAAAGCTTCCCCACTAAACATTCATGTGGAACTGGCTGTTCAATGAGGGATTTCTCATTTCTATACTGCAACAGGTCCAAATTCTGAGAAAAACCCAAGGGTGGCTTCCAGCATTTCATGCCAAATGAAATGACACAACTGGCTTCATTTGAATCCATGGGACTCTTAAGCTGGCCAAGAGGTGGTCACTATACCTTGCAAAGGAATGCCGCATGGACTCATCCCAGAGGTCCTGGGCAGAGATCCCAAAAGGTAATGAACTTGAACTAAACAAGCCCCCTCATTGGCTGCTGCTGTTGATGCTGTAAAAGACTCTGCCCAATGGCTTTGGGCCTGAGTAAATGTTGGCTTGGCTGACCTGGTCCCCTGAAATGAATTGAGCATGACTAAGGTGTAGGGATGCCAACCCTTCCATTAACTGGGAAGGCATGCAGAGGCAGCAGAGAGGGGCTGCATACCAAGGCTGTAAACAAAGATTCCTATCCAAGCAGGCCAGTTTGGGGGAACAGCTGGGGAGAAATGGGAGACGACAGATCTTGAGGACCCTGGGGACTAGGGTCCTGAACTGCAGCCCGAGGAGAAGTGTGCGACACCACTCGGCAGATCTGAATCAAACGGTGCTGAGCTTCAGCTTTCCTGCCTGTGAAGTGAGTTTAACCTCCACCTGTGTCTCCTGGTGACCGTGAGCAGTCACCATAAGGATCAAGTGGCAGGGCATAGGAGAAGAAATAAAAACAAGCTGCACCCTTAAATCCCCTCCAGGGACACAGCACCGTCACACAGCACAGGGTGGGCGTGGAGTAGGAAAGAGAGGAGAATGTATAAGGAGGCTTCAGTTTTGAGGACAATACATTAGGATGGTGGAGTCATCATTTCTACACATGCAAATGACCTCTGTGTGTGTGTGTGTGTGTGTGTGTGTGTGTGTGTCATATAAATAAGTCAATACATCCACAAAGAATCGCAACTCAGCTAGATGCCAGCACACCGCTACCCTTTCCTCATTTTCTCACAATCCTCTGTTAGGGGTTGGGTACTTGGAAATCCCCATAGTCCTGTGTAGTTTCTGTTCTGAAAATACATAATGTCCCTTTGTTACTTACAGTCTTAGAAAGTGTGTCATTTAGATACATAGTGTGCAGTGCCGGACAACAGTCTAAATAGCACTTCCACCCTCCACTGTCCTTGGCTCAGGCGGCTTCACACTGGGACCTACAATGCAGGTACGAGCACGCAGATTCCCCTTATTTGCTGTCTTGCTCCCACCTTCCTTCTCACAGTTGTGGGATTGCTGAGTCCTGGGGGCCTGGACAACAACCAGCTGGAAGAGGTAAAGGAATAAGAAGTCACAAATCAGTACTAGTAAAACACTTTTTTTTTTTGTAGCCAAAGATACCTGTGGTCATCTCGTTTTCTCAGGGGGAGCCTGGGGTCCTAGTTGACAATTCCTCCATCACTCCCATCGGGGTGGGGGGGGCGGGGGAGTTTCCTGTTCCATCTTCCTTTTGCAGGCAAGCATGTCCTCCCTGCTTGTCCCATGATCTTCCCTTACTCCCTCACAGAGATTAAACCATGTGAGTCTCACTGTTGGTGTTCCAATATGCCTGATGTTGGGGACACTCTCCTTATGGCAAGCCTCTGTTCAGGAAGCAGTAAATTCACTAGACGGCCTCTCAGAGCAGACATCCCCTACAACCACCTGTCTTCCTGGTCCTGTCTTCACCCTACTTCCACGTCACGAAGTCTTTTGGTGAGGTATCTCAGGCTCTAGGGTTGCAAGCATGCAGCTCCAGCCACTTGCTGGTAATTAATGGGAAACACCCCACAGATGATGGGGTAGACTTAGGGGGATGAGGATCACAGCAATCCCCTACTTTTGACCTTTCATCCTCTTCAGTTTTTAATAGATTTATATCCTCCAATGAGGGGCTAAAGGGCACAAGCCCGTCTTACCTAATTTGCATATGAAGCATGGACAATGCAATAAATTTTTCCCAATGTTACAGGATATTAAAAAGTAATTCTTCCTGCCTGTTATCTGTAATGCTCCCCCCCAAAATCTGATTTAAAAATGCTGTCAGACTCTTTAATAAATGAGTCAGAATTATCTTATCCTGTCACAGAAATTAAAAAAAAAAAAAACTAAAAGAAGGCATCCAGTGGGTTAATAGTTAATTATAAGGGATAGAACTATGAAAGAGTCTTATATGTCTCTGTTTCTGAAAGAAATTAATTTACAAAGGGAAATGAGGCATACTTTTTTTTTAAAAAATGTCTTTCCACAAAGACAGAAGGTATTTATTTTTTGCTTTATTATTTCAAAGATCCTTGGAAATACATAAAAACATCATAACCAAAATTAGCCAGACCCAAAGACTATACAACTTACATACAGTTAGAACTGGCGTTTGAAATGGGAGCTATGAATCTTCTCATTAAATTTACGCATTTCTCCTCCACAAAAAATTCATGAAGAATTAGAACTAGAGAAACATTTAACTTATGCGTGTATATATATATATACACACACATATGTATATATACATACATATATACCCACATCCACTACCTGCATTCCGACTTTCCTTACTTATATTTAGCTTTTCTTTTCATGTTATATTATACCCATATTTGCGTTTTTAAAAATATATACATATATTATTGGCAGGATCCCTCATATGAGAGAGAACATTTCTGAGGTTGCATGACTTCACTTAACATCATATATTCTAAGTTTATCCACTTTCTTGAAAGTTTTTTATTTCGTTTTTCTTTAGAGCTGAGTAGTACTTACACACACGCGCGCGCGCACACACACACACACACACACACACACACACACATTCTCTTTTTGATAAAGGGTAAAAACATCCTAGAAGGTGGGAAGAAAGTGAAGACAGACAAAAGAGAAGAAAGATGGAAGAAGAGAGAGCAGGAAGAGAGGATAAGCAAGAGAAAGGCAACCCTCCAGTCTCCTGTGAACAAAGCCATAGCATAAACATGGCAAGGCTACAGACCACTCTTTGCTTTCCAAGCATCCATCTCTGTGTGCCACATGCAGGCAGCACTTAGGAAATGGACTTGCAAAACCCATCTTGTTGTGCGGGGTAAGAAGGGAGCTGGAGCAAACCACCTCCAGCCACATTTGGAGAGGAGTGACCCAGTTCATCTTGTGCAGAGCCCAGCCTCAAGGCAAGCTCTCATGGGACAGGTGTGATGTACACTGTGCAAGAGCAGTGTAGAGAAGATGTGGGGGGAGCTAATCGAACCGAGCTACACAAACAAGACGGCAGAGACCACCTAACAAGCTCTTTAAATAACATTAGCTTAACAGCATCCATTTGAACAACGTGCTAATCTCAGAAAATCTTCCCATAAAAGCAACTTTTGGCAGCATCTCCTTAACGATCAGCGTCTTACTCAAGCTGGGAGAAGTAATAAAGCCACGGCTTTTTCATGAACTCAAACACATTGACTTATACTATCACTCTCTGAGACAAGAGAGTGGGCATCAAGGGCAAACACTGCAGGCTGGGGATATAGTTCAGTGGCAGAGTGCTTGCTTAGCATGATGAGGTCCTAGGTTCAATCCTTCCACACAGGCAAGACAAGACAAGACAGAGGTGGTGAGGGACAGAGATTTGAAGCTGAGCCATGTATGGAATGTGTTCTGGGTGTGACTCAGATCCTCTATGCTTTTCCAACATTCTCTGTATCACTGGAGGCTGAACTGTATAGTGTTCATCTATTCAACTTCCTTGCTATCTCCATTTGAGTAGGGTTTAGTCAGTGGAAAGTACCAGAAGGGCATGGAATCCTGAGAGGAAAGAGAGCCCAGGGTACATATTCATGATTCATTCATTCATTCATGCCTTACAGGATTCCTGGCAGATAGTCCAATGCTATAACCACAGCTCTGGTCAGGGTTGAACTGGTAACCACATTGCTGGCTTTCACTTTCAGCTCCTACTAACTGCAGTAGAGATGTTTAAGGAGGGTAAGAAGAGATGTGGCAACGTTCACTGAGGTTGTCTGTCTGTCTGAGGTGTTGACAGCTTGTTCTAGACGTTTGTAGTGGCAGAAATGGGAAGAAGTACACTGATTTCAGAAGCACTCAAGATATAAAATCTACACAGTATTTGTCACAGACCGGAGTTGAGAGTGAAGGAGAAGACTCATAAGCATGAAGTCCAGGAACTGTGATAGACTGATAATAAAAGGTTTACGGTGGGGGCCTGGAGAGATGCATTAGCAGGTAAGAGTATCTTCTGTCCAGCTTGACAACTAGAGTCAATCCTCTGGACCCATGTGGTGGAAGGAGAGAACTGACTCCCCCAAGCAGTCCTCCAGCCTTCATGGGTGCACCGTGGCAGCAGTGCACATGTGTGCAGGGGAGAGGGAGGAGGCGTGAACATACGTGCGTGCATAAACACACACACACACACACACACACACACACACACACACACACACACACACACACACACACAAACTAAAAGAGGTTTACAGCACAGGAAACTCCAGAACCAGATGGAGTCGTCGTGGCTGAATCTTACCAAACCTTCTAAGAACTACCACCAATTCTTCTCAGGCTGTGAACAAAAGTGAAAGGGAGGCCCCCCTTTCAAATCATTCTCCAAGGCCAGCAGTACTCTGTTACTAAAACTGGACAGGAATACAATAAAAAAGAAAATCACAGACCAGTAGCTCTGATGAGCATAGATATAAAAATCCTCAACAAAATAGAAGTTCACATGCAACATGATGATGAAGAGGTTATTAACCACATGATGCTGATTTCTTTCCAGGGATGCAAGGATGGTTCAACATACATAAATCAATCAATGTAATACATTACAGAAAAAGAATGAAAGATAAAATCCTGTGCTTATTTCAATAGACAAAAGATATTTTATAAAAATGCAACATTCATTCCTGACAAGAGCTTTGAACAAACTGGAACTAGAAGACTCATATATTAACTAATCAAGTCTATATATGACAAGCCAATAGTCAACATTATGGGAAAAGGTAAAAGCATTTCCTCCAATATCAAGAATAATACAAAGGAGTCTTTTCTCACTACTCTTATTCAGCCTAATACTGAAAGTTTCAATCCAAACAATAAGGAAATAAATAAATAAAAGGAACACAAAGAGATGAAAATATTTTAGCATAAAAAAACTTAAAATCCTTCCCAAGACTATTAGAACTGATAATGCATTCAGTAACATGCAGGATACAGAATCAATAATTTTTAAATAAAGCAATACATTAGCTGAGAAAGAAATCATAAACCTGATCCTATGCACAATAACTACAAAATAAATAATAAAGTAAATTTAGCCAAGGCAGTGAAAAGGAGTTAATATTCAGAACATATAAGAAACTTAAAAAATTAAAACAACTAATCCAATAAAAATGAGTAAGTGATCTGAACAGACACTCTTCAAAAAGGGAAATACAATGATCAACAAATATATGAAAATGTTCAATATAAATTAGCAATTGATGAATGCAAATAAAAACTCTGATGGGAGTCCACCTCAGGCCAGTTAGAATTGCTAAGTAAATCAATGCTTGCAAAGGAAGAACATAAATCCATACACTGTTGGTGGGAATATAAATTAGTATATTCATTATGAAGAACAGTGTGGAGATTCTTAAAAAAACAAAACAAAACAAAAAAAAACACCACATAAAAATAGAACTAGCATGAGATTCAGTTACATACTCCAAGGAGTATAGACAAAGAAAACGAAATCTGTTTACCAACGAGATACCCTGAGCCCTATTCAAGATAGCTAAGGTGTGAACTCAGCCTAGGAAAGTCATGAACGGATGCATGGACAAAGCAAATGTGGCTTGTAAACAGAGTGGGTATCATGCAGCCAAGAAGAATGAAACCATGTCATCTGCAGCCAAATGAATGGAAATGGAAGGTACTGTGTTAAGTGAAATAAGCCAGACATGGAAAGGCAAGTAGTAAAAGTTTTCTGTCATGTAGGGAAACAAACAAAGCATGGTCAGAGAGCAACTGATCACTAGGGATTTTGAAGATGTGGAGAGAGAGACGGAAAGAGGATAGCTGGATATGATCTCTGAACACTGTATATGGGTGTGCTAATATCACACTCAATCCCATAAATCAGTAAAATAACGTGTTCACACACACAAAGAACTACGCATGATGAGGCTACAGGCAGCAATAAACGCTTGGACTCAATAGTCACTAGTGGAAACTCACTTTGTGAGTTGCTGTGTTGGGTGAAGGAGAGATGGCAAAGGAAATAGCATCCAGGACCTAGGAAAGAGGAGACCCCCCACTACAGGGTACACTTTGCGGCGGAGATGCCCCTCCTCTCCCCTCCCTTTGAACAGCGGGGTCATTTTCTAAATGTTTGATTTGCATCAGCACCAGAGTCTCATGCCATTTTTTTCCCTTACAACACCTAATAAAGATGGATTGGGTAAAGCAACTTAAGAAACTGACTTTCAAGCTCTCCTAAGCACCAAAGGAGGGGAAAGAATGTATGTTGGATTTATAATTACTGTACATTTTGAGAGAAAAAGAAAAACTCATACTCAAAGAACATTTTCATAAATCATGCCTATGATTTTAAAAATGTGGTTTGAAGAGACGTAACTGTGCCTTCACCGTGCATCTGTTTCACATACACAAATGTGTCAGCTTTACATAAACCACACTGATAGAGACGAAAAATAAGAGAAGAAGAAGATAAAAATAGCTCTTATGGTATCAGTAACACCTCTTTTATTATTATTATATATGACGATGTTGCAATCAGTCACACTCATATATTGCATTGGCTAATGACCTCAAACACTGCAAAGAGTGAGCCAACGTCCACAGTCAATTCTTTCCACCTTAAAAAAAAAACTCCGGTTCTGTATGTGGGAGACTCTTCAGAGGTAATGAAATAAAGCCACCTCATCCCCCAAGTGCACCCCTGCCCTGCCTCCAGATGTGTTCCTCTGGCCTTATACTCCCCTGGGATACAGAGGCAAAAGATACAACCTCTGACCACCTTCCTTTTACTAATGCTACATGCTTAGCTCAACTGTAAAGGTAACTAACTACCCAACTATCCCCTGCCCTGGCAGCTTCCCAGTCCTGAAGAGTAACTGCTGATTGGTACTTCTATCAACTTCCTCTTCTGTCCTTAATGAGTCTCATGGAGGCGGGGGTTGAGGGGGGGTTGGGGGGGTTGGGGGAGAAGGATTTAATTTTCCCCTTCGGCTAAGGCAGTGGTTCTCAACCTATGGGTCGCGACCCCTTTAGAAGTCCCATATCAAATGTTTACATTATGATTCATAACAGCAGCCAAATTACCATTCTGAAGTAGCAACAGAATAGTTTTATGGTTGGGGGGTCAGCACAACATGAGGAACTGTATTAAGGGGTCGCAGCATTAGGAAGGGTGGAGAACCACGGGACTAAAGAAACATTGAGCTTTTTATTCAACAACTGTAAAGAGCACCGGAGTCCCCGGAGCTGAGTGTTTCTGAAACGCATGTGGACCTGACTGCTAAGCAAAGCCCATTCACTGATGGACACACACTTTTCTCTCACCCACCTGCATTATTTACAGCTCTCCTAATTCTTCAGCTTTATCTCTTGTGCTGTCACCAGCTCAGACCTTGAAGTCCATTGAGCCATTCGCACACACTTTATTCTCCTGCCAGGGGCAGACCAGTATGGTGATGAAGAATTATTTCATGACGCAAACATCTACTCCAGATATAACATCTTATTGATATTAATTCGGGATTCCTTTCATCTTGCTGTATTGTTTTGAGGCTTTGGGGATTTTGTGCACGGATAACAGAACGTTGTCTTTTGTTCCTCAAGAGTCGGTTTGTATAAATCTGTTCTGAGAACTCCTTTTTGCAGCAGTTCCATTCAAAGTACTGCATTTAATCTTTGAGTGTTCGTATTTGCCCACCGACTGTATTTTCATCACAGTCCCCTTCAGCTCCCCAGACAAAGAAAGGTGTGTATTTGGTTATCTTCCTTCATCGCTGATCCAATTCTCTCCAAGCACACCATGTCTACAACACCACAGTCCAGTAAGACCTACAGCCATCCCAGAAGGAAGCGAGGAGAAGCCAACTCCTTTAGTCATCCCACGGCCTCACAAACCATGGCCTCTCCCCACCTCACCATGACTCAAAAGACAAACCTTCCCGGCTGAGCTACCCTGGTTTCTATCAGTGCTTAAGCACACCCTTCCTACCATTTGTAAATCATACATGCTCGCCGCAGGCCAGGGGACATGACGTATTCCTGGAGGCTGAGTAGCAGCATGCTTGTCTCCTTGAAGGCTCCTCCCTCACGACTGAATAAACACAGCTTCCTTCCTTTTATCACTGCTCATCCATGGGGGGAAAAAGAATGATAACCATGAAAGGACTGTAAATGTGCACTGTGAATCCCATCACCGGGAACAGTGGCTTCTGTCCCTGCTTTTTTTTGGTGCTCAAGTTGCCTTGTGCTCTATGATCAATCTATGGTTACAGTCCTATGTACTGCCGGGATTATCTGTTCTCCTAGCAGGAATTTTCATACAATAAAATAGAACAAAATATTTTTCTTCGGTACCATGTTATATTTTGGAGGCAGTTAATTTGCAGGCGCCTAATTTAAGTTCAGGGCCTCACCGTGTGGTTCCAGAATACCAACACGAGGTCTCAGGCCACAGTGTAACAAAGCAGCCCACTGGAGTGAAGGGCTACACCAGCTGCTCTGACCTTTCCCCCACTCTCAGCATCTGCACTGATTCCGTGCCTCCCCACCCCCCCCCACCCCTGAAGAAGAGAGAAGTCTTCATCTCAGATTATAACCAAGTTTCTCTGATTTCCAAGCTTCCTGGCTCTTATACATTCTGTCCCTCTAAAACATGTTTTCTTTCCTGATCCCTGAACCTACACACTAGGCCCCATGGAACCTGGCTATTTCCTCCTCAGTCTCCAGGCCTCAAATGAACCTGCACTCTAAGGGAAGATGGGCCCTCTTGCCATGTCTGTTCTTATTGCACAGTGAGCTTCCCTTTGGCATCTCACACGGCCGTACCCACCTTTGCCAGGTTGAGATCTCCATTGACTATGGTTTTCTTTCACCATGAGGTGTTTAGCATGGTACATCTACATGATGAGTATTTAAAAGAATTCCAAGTGAATCAATCTGTTAAACCATAAGATAAAACAGAAGGGGACCGAAATATTTCCAAGGCCTTGTTTTTCTAAGATAATGATAATCAATGTGCATAAGGTGAAGTCTTCAACTTAGATGTCACCTACCAATCCTTCTCCTCCCCGTTCAAACAGAAATCTCAATATTTCCATTTTAAAACCAGCCTTTCCCTACTCATAGGCCACCGGGATTAAGTAAGGCTGACTTCATACCTCATTTTATGGAGGTATGAACAGAGAACAAGCCTTGAATATTTTGCTGGGTCCATTGGGAAGAAAGGATCTCACTTTCTCTTGGAATTTCTAAGTTGCTAGAATAAGGCTCAGATCTGTTTTGGGGGTCAGAGATATAGATGTATGGTGGCATCTGAGGAGCACACAGCTCCAAATTCATCTGTGGCAATCACAGCTGTAAAATTTATCAATTACTTGGATCATGTATAGCTATGCAACTTAGATTTGTCTAATTCAGCTGGACTTTGATTCATGTCTGTTGGAATACTCTCACCATCTCTCCTCTCTATGCACTATGGACAGGGACAAGATCTCAGGCAAAACTTCTTCTCAGATCGCTCTCTAGCCATTGCTCCTCCCCTGTAAGATCAGGTGGGAGCCGATCACTTGTGGCTAGATCTGTTGATAAACCACTTCCTCGGAAACTCCACCTCAGGTGGCTTTTCTGCTTACGGCACTGAGGCCGCAGAAACATGAAAAAACCTGACCCTCTGCAAAACAAACATTTAAAAGCAAATCACAAAATCGACTTTGCCAAACATTCCTGTTCAGAAAGGAATCTAGATAAGCTCTTCCTGGTGGGGCTTCTGAGACAACCTTTCAGTACCGAAAGATAACACTTACACAATTTTAATTTCAAACCCAAATTTCTAAAATCCTGGGAGGCACACTGGGCTCACTTCTCAGGCCAGTGCTAGCCACTGGTAAGAGCTGGGCTACCTCCAGGTGAACCCACTGCCTCCTTTACAAATGTGGATGTTATACTTGGATAGGAAGCCCTGGGAAGAGACATAAAATTCAGTTGAGAAACAACCACACCCCTAATACTCTGGACCCACAAGATCCACTTGGCTGAAGAACACCTACATGAGGAATTGGAGAAGGGATGTCTTCCAACAGTCTGCTAAACCTTAGGAAACCTAGGACTGTCCAAAAATGTCTCATAAATACAGCGATGCGCTTTTGTACAGACACCACATGCACATAGTCAAGCAAAGAACAGAAAATAAAATGAGATTTTTATGGTCTGAGAAGTCTTTTTTTTTTTTTAGAAAAGTTGCTATATAAAGGTATAAAATTCAACTTGACTTAAATGCATCCAGAATTACTTTTACTAAAAAGAAAATCACCTAAAATTAGGGCTATCCCTAAATCCCTGAAGATGCAAAGATGATTATTTGCTGTAGATATTGTATCCAAAATGACAAAGATGGAGGATGACATAAAAACAGAACCAGGGCTTGGACCTTATTTACTACACACACACACACACACACACACACACACACAGAGAGAGAGAGAGAGAGAGAGAGAGAGAGAGAGAGAGAGAGAGAGAATTAGACCCTTAGCTCCTTGTAATTCACTAATATTGTATCTTACCCTACAAAGGCCTTGGCTTTTGGCAGAGTTATTTGCAAATGTAATGTCCTGCCCCTGGAGATCCAATGTGCATAATGGTCTTCTTTTCATGGCATTTGAGATAACTGTGATGTTGGCGTCAGTAAAGAACAAGCATACAAAGTCATTAATGATGACATACTTAAGTCTCCACCTGCCATGAAGCCCATTGAGGTCTACGCACTATAGTGGGTAGCCATTCCAGCTTTGGTCTGGAAGTTCCAACCCCCATTGAGGCTTTGGTAACTATCACGCCTACAAGGCGGGGCCTGCTGGCGACCTTGGCTGACTGCAGCTGAATGCAGGAGTCAAGATAGCAGGAGCCGGAGCCGGCACTCAGGGAGCAGGGGAATGCCTCACTCACAGCGGTATTTCGCTGGTCTCGGGGCTAAGCTAGGGAACTGAGACCGGACTAGCTGCCCCCTTTTTCGGAAATGGAACCGTGTAGGCGTTCCCTGGTTATATGGAACTTTGCAGGCGGGTTTAGGTACCCGCAAGCCGGGGAGGAGGCTGAGGGAGGGAGCCACCCAGGCCTTTGGAATTTACCCCACGTTGGGCGCCAGATATTGGTGAGATTATTAAGGCCACTCCACGTAGTTAAAAGGAGATTTATTTAATGGCATAACTTACAAATAAAGGGATAGGTAGGTTGAGGGTTCTGGGAAAGACGCAGCATAGTCCGGGCGATGTTCTCTGGAGAACTCTCCTCCGTCCACCTCTAGCTTCAGGGCTCCCAGCCACAAGAGAAGAGCGGGGCGCTTCCCGATCTTGGGTCTTCAGGGCCCTCCCTTGGCCCCGCCTTGTAGGCGTGATAGTTACCAAAGCCTCAATGGGGGTTGGAACTTCTAGACCAAAGCTGGGATAGCTACCCACTACAATGCACAATCAAACCACTCCATCCCCAGGATCTCAAGGCATGGAAGTGATGCTCACAGACTCAAAGCTAGTTTCAAGCATGAGACATCACTGTGGATTTCACAGTTGCCACATTGTTGCTCTATGAAGTTTGGAAAACGGCCTAACTTCACCGATCCTTGGTTTCACTGTTAGCAAGGTATAGACATGGTTAAAAACAGTATTTGAGTTCAAAGGTCACTGGCAATATTAAGTGAGGAAAAATTATTGAATTGCCAGAACCATCATTCCCCTTCCAAATGCTGTCTTTGCTGCAGAGCACCTTCTAGTCACTGAAGTCTTTGTGGTCACAGCCTCCAGATGTCTGTCTCTAGTTTAGGGGTGTTGTTGCTCCTAGTTTAGGGAATATTTTCACTGGTCTGAAATGGAATAACCCTGAACATTCATTCTCTGAAAATGACAACAACAAAGTCAAAAAAGACACCAGAAGCTACAAGCCCGCAGGGCTACTGTTAGTGAGCTGTGAGCTCCACAATGCTGGACCAGGCCACTGTTGTTCCCTATCGATCTTGCAGCATCCAGAAAGGGGCCTGTCACAAATAGGGTCCTGGTCATCCATGTGTTTAAAAAAAAGTGAAGTGGTGACTGACAAATCAAGGCAACATCACCGATAGTCTTGAAAATGGCACCATTCATCTCAGCACCACGGCTTCACAGTGACAGCAGACAGAAGGCCTTGTCCACACAGCCTAGTCTTCGACCTACCCAAGCACAGGACAGTAAAGCAACAAGGATGCTAGGAAGGGAACTCACTGCATGCCTCACAGATGACCTTGGTCAAGCACTGCTGTCACTGTGTGTGTCTTCACCCGTCACAACTCCATTGGCCTGTCCAAAACTAATGGAAAACAAATACCTGGCATTCAACTGTTTTCCAGCACATGGTGGACAGTTCTAAGCCATTAGGACACTATTTCTTTCCTTGGCTCAGCTGGAGGCTGTTTCTCCACACAATATCCCAGAGAGCTACTAGCAATCACTGAACTTGGCCTCTGTGGTGGAGCTAGCCTGTCATCTCTGGTCTCTTTTGTCTGTTTGTTTTGTTTTTGCTTTGGGCCATTCTTAGAGTTATTTGCTATTTCCTCTCTATCAACTCCCTTCCTCCATATAACATCCTGATTTTCACTGGATGGCTCATTTGTCCTCCCCCCTAAATTACTGTCAGCCAGTGGCCAGGATCTGGGGGTACAGTGTACCTGTAGCCTATCCTACCCTATCGGGTTGGCTCAGGATGCTCTAAGGCAATCCAATCCTCTAGACCCATGCTCATTGGAATTCTGTCGGACTGGCAGGGATGCCCTCTCTTGGTCTAGACTTGTTACAGGCATAGAGCTGAGGGGAGCCCAATGAAGGCAAGGAATAGAAACAACAGGATAAAAGCAGACAGATGGGAAGAGGCCGGGTCTCTGAGACTCAAGTTCCTGCATCCACTCATGCCTAAACTTACTTGCACTTGACGGTTACAAGGAAAGCGGATTGATTTTCCTTTAATTGGCCTGACTTGAAGGTACTGCTACCTGAAACCAAGAGAGTAAGGCTTAATACAACACTTCTTCTGGTGCATTCCTCTGCTTCTCCAAAGTCAGATACCCCAGGAAAAGACTCTGGGGGCCCATCACTTGACCAGCTTTATCCTACCGTGGTGGAAGAGGCATTGAGGGTCATCTCTTTCCAATAGGAAAATCCCATCTGGTACAATAATCTAAATAGCCCAGAGGCAAAGCCATGCCCGTGGGGTCTCAAATGATCTAGAGACCCACTAGCTGCTGGTTCATGGAATTCCTTCCCATACTGTTTGCCATCTAGATGTCCTCAGCACAGAGATGCTCACCACCTTTCACAAATATCCCTCCCAAATCTGCCAGCTCGGACCCTTCAAATCCTTCAGTAATCAGATATTTTTTAGGGGGAAGGGCGGTTTGAAGTCCACAATCTTAGCTACATTATTAGCAATGAGAGCTCACCTGCTTAAGTCTGCATTTATCCATTTCTTCATACATCAGGCTGGTATGTGCTTTCAAACACGGCCTTGGTGTATAAGATATGTCCAAAAGGAAATGACTAGGGCCCAGTTCCATAAAGCTGATATTATAGAGAGAAGCAGGATGATAACTCAGTTGTGTGGAGACTTCGAAAGTGACAAAGCCAGTGGGACCATATAGAATGGGCTGAGACTTCTTGAGAGTAGGTCTACCATTTTAAACTGGGTGGTTTACATGGACCTCCCGAACAATGATATTGAACTCCAACTTGAAGGGAGGCATGACCTTTGCAGAGTCAGGACATTCAAGCAGAAAGTGAACAGTTTATTAGTTTTTAATTCTCAAACTCCTGAACAATCAACTGTTTCAAAGAGGCTGTATCTGTTTAATAATTTAGGGCCATAGCCAAACACGAACCTGTTCAAGTGAGTTACTTTCTATCATTTCTTCTTTGCATGTTTAGGGAGGGAACAGGCAGAGCTGCTTGGCCCTGAGCAGCCGGGAGCTGGAGAGTACTGCTTGTGGGAAGTGTGCCGACCTCACAGTTTGCCTGAGACTCACCCTGCCAGGGCATCAATTCCATAAACATTTGGAAAATGAAGTTTGTACCAGAGGATTCTGATAAGCGAGCAGGCGGCAACCCCAGACTGGGGTAGTTCATTTATTTAGCTTTTTGCTTTTTCAACAGCAGCTGAGAGTGCTGCTTCCCAGGGCTGATCTTTGAGTCCCCAGCTCAGGAATGGTGGCTGGGAAGGGGCTCCTTGGCCTGGGATATTTGGAGACGGGTGGGGGTGGGGGCGGAGAGGAGCATTGGGCGCCTTTCCCATGTGTGTTGGGGTGCATTCATTCCTAATCTGTCCTCCCTCTCTGGCTCAGCTGCCTGACAGCGATTTATATACCAGCGTCATGATCGCCCTGGATCCTTTGAGCAAAACATAAAACAAATCCCCAGGATTGGGGCAGGAGGGGGCAGCCATCAGTTACCCAAATGGAGGGAAGTCAGGCAGCTGTGCACGACTCCTGAGGTTCAAGGTGCATCTGGGGGCTTCAGGCCAAATCCCAGGTGCTGCCAGGACCCCCACCAGAGGCAGCTCTGAGCACTTCCCATGGAGTCTCACCAATGGACCACAACCTCGCTCCCTGGTAAGACCCTCCTGCCTGCCCAGTCAGGGTCCTAGGAGTGGTAGCCTAGGCAAGAACCTCTCAGCTCTTCAGAGCTTCTCAGACCTCAAAGAATCGCAGATTAGAATAAGCTCCCCTTGGGAAGTTCACTGCTTCTTCTGTGCTTCCTCATCCAGAAATGGGGGAAGATAGAGCAGCTTATCTGTTTACAGAGAGAGCCATATGAAGCCCTTGGCACATCCTAAGGCTTCACGACACTGGCCTCCAGCATTACTGTTATTTAGAACAATGTGTAGGGACTTGCTTACATAAGAGCACACAGTTCTGTCTGGGATGTGGACTCTCATAATCTTTGAAAATGTCTCTCAGTGCCGGGCGGTGGTGGCGCACACCTTTAATCCCAGCACTCGGGAGGCAGAGGCAGGCGGATCTTTTTGAGTTCGAGGCCAGCCTGGTCTACAGAGCAAGACCCAGGAAAGGCGCAAAGCTACACAGAGAAACCCTGTCTCAAAAAACAAAAAACAAAAAAACAAAAAAAAAAAAGAAAAGAAAAAGAAAATGTCTCTCAGCAACAGTCTTGAGCACGTGAATGGGTCAGTGGGTGTGGTGGTTTGATCAAAAATGGCCCCAAAAGGGAGTGGCACTATTAGAAGGTGTGGCTTTGTTGGAGTAGGCCTGGCTTTATTGGAGGAAGTGTGTCACTGTGGAGACAGGTTTTGAGGTCTCATATATGCTCAAGCCAGCCCAGTGTCACAGTTCACTTCCTGTTGCCTCCAGCACCACATCTGCCTGCACACCGCCATGTCTCACTATGATAATGGGCTGAACTTCTGAAATGTAAGCCAGCCTGAATTAAATGTTTTCCTCATAAGAGTTGCCATGGTCATGGTGTCTCTTCACAGCAATAGAAATCCTAAGTAAGACAGTGGGTAAGGGTACCTGTTGTCAAGGCTGATGATGACCTGGGTTCAATTCCCCCAGACACACATGGGAAAAGTAAAATACTGGCTGGACTCACACAAGTTGTCCTCTGATCTCCACACATTCTCTATGGCCCGAGTGCCTGCATGCACACATACACACATACAAATAAATAAATAAAATGCAGTAAAAAAATAAACTCTTTTTTTTTTCAAAAGACTAGTCCCCCAGGCATATGATAACAAAAAACTTCTGTTTTATTACTTGATTGTTATTCTACAACCGTGCTGGGGTGATGTGACTTGCACAGCCAGGGCCGGCTGCAGCAGGGTAGTTAACCTGTCTCTCTGTGGGGAGTATAAACCATATACATTGGCACCAGCCCAAGCCTGGGAGAAGTCAGGCTGTGCAAACAAAGTCTTTAATAGAAATCATCCTTCTGTCCCTCCAGTCACGACCTGGTCATTTCAGCACTAAAGACACATAAAATTCAGAACAAAGTCCCACGGGAATCATTGGGCGCAGTATGACATAAATCCTGCAGCACCTTGCTCGGCATCACGGGATGCGATGCACTGGCCCATGTGTCTATAGGAATTCAGCACTTGGTACCTACCACATACAAAACACAGTGCCAGACAGCGAGGGTAACAGAGTGAAAAATGAGTACAGGATGTGTAATCACCCACCAAGAGGGCAGGAAGAGTTCCACGGGAGAGCAAAAGAGCAAGAAGTCATTTCAGGCCTCAGGGAGGGGGTCATGGTTTCCTGGAGACTCTGGCTTCTGGGTGAGCGGGACAATATGGGAGAAGAATGAGATCCCCCCCCCATTGCTTTAGGGAGTCCTGGCTCAATTCAAAACCACAGCAGCACACAGGAAACACTTCATTTTTAAAATACTGAACCTGAAAGTTGTTATCATTGGAAGTACAGCATAGCACAACACAAGGACTCAGGCCACACAGCCCAGAGCAGACTCCTTCCTCACTTAACAGGGAGTAACCCTGGAAGGGCATATTCCTTCTGGGAACCTCAGTTTCCCCTCTGGAAAACGGAGATGATAGTTGCACACCTCACTTGGCTATGGTAAGAATTAGATGGCTTAATTTGACTTAAACATTTAGAAGAAATCACAGCATATGGGACATGCAAGAACCAGCTGTGATGTCCTAACATGCACTTTTATGTAAATTCCAGAGGTCAAATTCAGGTCACTGGGCTTCGGAGGCAAGTATCCTTACCTGCTGAGTCCTCTTGCTGGTGACATTCAAGACATTCCTATCACTGTTCCACTTGTAGAATGCTATATAAATAGAACCAAACACTGTATAGTGTTTGGCAATTGGCTTTGTGCATTGTTACTTTCTTTTTCACAGCTGAGTAGTATTCCACAGTGTGGACGTACCACAGTTTGTTTCTCCATTCATTTGCCGAAATACATGAGTTGTTTGCGCATTGAGCCTGTAATGAACAAAGATCCTCTGGTAAGTATTCCTGGGCTTTGTCTGGCTGTGAGTTTTCACTGCCTGTCCTGCAACCAGCGCTAAAGAGCACAGGTATTAGGGCTACAAATACAGTTCACGGACAGAGTACCTGTCTAATGAGTACAAGATCAAGACCCTAGTACAATCCCAGGACCACATTCCAACCACCCTAAGATCCTCTGGTCTGCAGCCTCACAGTATTGGGTGGAGTTACTAACTTCTCAAATATTATGAGAGTAGTACATACATTTTAATTGCTGAATGGTCAGTAATATTGGACCTTTGTCCTGTGCTTATATGTGCTTAAATGCCACATATACACCCTCCTCCTGAGTAAAACGTGCACCTATTCCAGTGAAATGTCTTTGTGACTGTGTTCTATGTAGATTGTTTGGGTCTTTTAATGTTGGGATTTGGGGGTTCATTATATATTCTCAACCACACTCTTGTTGGATATATGCTTTGAAAACATTTTCTCTCCTTTGGCAGCTTGCCTTTTCCCCCTTTGAGCAAGGTCTTTCACAGAGCACACATATTTAATTTTAATGTGGTCCCATTTATCATTTAGCCTTTTATGGATTATCTTAGCTCAACCATAATAAAATACCATAGACGCAGTATCTTAGGCAACAGGTACTTATTTCTCAAAGCCTTGGAAGCTATAGGAATGGCCAAGGTCAAGGTGTCAGCCCAGTCAAAGTGTAGGTAGAGTTTCTCCTTGGGTTGCAGACCACTGCCCAGTGGTCTTGAATAGACTTTCTTAAGTGGAAGTGGAGAGAGAGAGAGAGAGAGAGAGAGAGAGAGAGAGAGAGAGAGAGAGAGCGAGAGCGAGAGAGCTTTGACAATAACTCCATCACGAGGACCTCATCTCATTATCTGAATTTCACTACCTCCCCAAGGGCTACAGCTCCAATCTCATCATGTAAGGGTCAGGGCTTCAGTGTGAAAATCTCTACAAAGAGACAAAGCTCAGTCCTCGGCATGTCTCATGCTATGGCATCAGCTTTAAGAACTCTGCCTAGCCGTGGGTTCTGGGTATTCCCCTCTGAAGTTTTACAGTTTTATCTTTCATGCTTTAATCTCTGTACCACTTTGAGCTTTGCCGAATGAGGTCACCTCTTGCCTTGGGTTGTCCAGTTTTCCCGTCATTGAAATCTGCCCACATTGAACTGCTTTGGAAACTTTGTCAAACACCACTGGGGAGTATTGGATGTGTGTCTGTTTCTGAGGCTGCTCTTCTCATCCCCTGGTCTGTGCATCTGTTCTTCGATAAGTTCCTCATCATCCTCGGGGACGCAACTGTGCAGAATACCTTAACACTGAATGGAAGAACTGCTCACTGTACTCTCCCTTTTCAAGATTGGTTTGGCTATTCTGGGGTCTTTCCATATGAATACTATAATAAGCCCATCTATGCCTACAGAAAATTTTATTAGAAACTGCATTAAGCCGGGCGGTGGTGGCGCACGCCTTTAATCCCAGCACTTGGGAGGCAGAGCCAGGTGGATCTCTGTGAGTTTGAGGCCAGCCTGGGCTACCAAGTGAGCTCCAGGAAAGGCTCAAAGCTACACAGAGAAACCCTGTCTCGAAAAACCAAAAAAAAAAAAAAAAAAAAAAAAAAAGAAACTGCATTAAAATTATAGGTCATTTGGGGAAGAAATGACATCTTTGCTTAACGGAATCTTTGAATCGGTGAACAGCTGTTCTAGTTCATTTTCTATTGCTTTGATAAAACATCCTGACCAAAAGCAACCTGGGAATGAAAGGGTTTATTTCATCTTCCACTTCCAGGTCGCAATCCATCCCTGAGGAATGTCAAGGAAGAAACTCAAGGCAGGAACCATGGAGGAACGCTCTTCGCTGGCTCACTCAGGCTCATTCTCCACTAGCTTCCTTATACAGCCTAGGCCCACCTCTCCAGAAAGGTTACCATCCACAGTGGGCTGAGCCCTCCTGCATCAATTAACAATCAAGATAATCTCTCACAGACATGCCCATAGGTCAACGTGATAAAGACAATTACCCAACTGAAACCCC
>CABHPR010133078.1:3332-24028 GCA_902168415.1 Peromyscus melanophrys
TCACACCACAGGCACCAGATTCCAGAAGCCTGCCCATGCACCAGGGACAGATCCCGATCCCCCTGCCTGGGTGCCCCCCAAACAGTTCTTGTTTTAAATTTGATTCTATTTATACCCCTTTGTAACACCTGCTTGTTACGTTCGGTGCCTGTACCACACTGAGTCTCATAGCTTGGTAATATATTGACGGCAAACGCAGACACTGAGCTATCTGGGGAGATGTTTCCCCATTTTGGTCTTCATTTAAAGAATTGTCTTAGCTATCTATAGATTAACCTGTTTTCAGTGCACTTCTCTTGGACTTTTTGCTTTAATTATGTTGAACTTGTTTTTAAAATTTATAAATTACACCTCTTTATAATGTTAAATCTTCCCTCAACCTGTTGAAATTTCTCTCTCCTAATCGGGTCTTCTTTAGTGTCTTTAAGAACATTTTGAAATGTTCTCCACAGTATCTTTTGTAAATCCTATATACTGTATAGATTTTGTTTCTGCTCATTTTGTTATGGCCTATATAATATATATATATATTATTAGCTATTGGTCTAAAATAATTCTATTGACTTTTTAATATATCAATTTGTGCTCAGCAAGCAGACCAAACTCTTATTAGCTTTACTAGTTTGTCGGCTGGTTCTCTTGTATTTTCTGTGCAATAATTAGACCCTCTGGATACACTGACAGTTTTGTTTCTTCCTCAGACTCTTATTCCTCATTCCCTTTACATCTTAAATGTCAACAATGTCACCATTTTGTCACCTGTCAATCAAAAGAGATTACTTTAGGCATCCTTGTCTGTTACTGACCTTAAAGAGAAGCTTCTAGAGTTTCTCCACTCAGGATGATGTTTGAACAGTTTTACCAGATCTACCTCTTAGACAGCTCAATGTCAAACGCTGTGTTTATTAACAAAGAAATTGAACACCTCAGTTTGAGAGTCAGAATTTCTTGCCAATATAGCACTGAGCTCCAAACTAAACTAAAAGGCTGAACACATTTTCCTTACTTAAAATATTTCTAATATTTTACCTCCTGGGTTGTCTCATTTCCTCTTGCTGGATTTTGGCCCAGGGAGTAGAATGTAACCATCCTGGTCACCATCTGCAAAGAGAATTGCAAGAATTTACAGTTCCAGCTGCAGATACACACATTGTACAGCAGGAGGCACAACAGGAAATAAGCAGATAATCAGCATAACAAGCTTGTGTAGTTACACACTGCTTTAGCATTCCTTTCTTGAGAGAAGACTGGTGTTTGAATGCTATCTGCACTCAGGAACTCACTGGTTGGGTGACTGTAGACAGATCTTGTTTAGTCCACTTTCTCTGCTGTATAGATTGCCTCATGAGGTTGCAACAATGGATGTTTTGGTAGTTTGGATGTGATTGGCCCTATAAGCTCACAGGGAGTGGCACTATTAGGAGGTGTGGCTTTGCTGAAGTAAGTATGGCCTTGTTGGAGGAAGTGTGTCACTATGTGGAGGTGGGCTTTAAGGTCTCATATATGCTCAAGCCACACCTAGTGTCTCAGTTCACTTCCTGTTGCCTTTGGATCAAGATGTAGAATTCTCAGCTCCTTCTCCAGCACCATGTCTGCCTGCATGCCGCCATGTTCCACCATGATGATAATGGACCGAACCTCTGAAATGTAAGCTGCCCAATTAAATGTTCTTCCTTTATAAGAGTTGTCGTGGTCATGGTGTGTCTTCACAGCAATAGAAACCCTAACTATGACAGCTGTAATACTCATACTAACCTTTGATGGTTTGTGAGAATTATAAGATCTAGTGGTCACAACAGTTACAATAATACCTAACAAAAGACATCATGTTAGTATTTTACAAATGTTTTGGTCTTTTTTTTCATGAATTTTGTTAATTGAAATTTTAATACGTGCATTCTGTTTGCCCCCAGCCACCCTCTGTTATCTTCCTCCCGTTCCTGTCCATCAACAGACCCTGCCGTTACTAGTCCCTTTCCCATATTCGAGGCTGCTCGCTTTGATTTATGATCCATTCGTTTAACCAGGACTGTTGGAGCCTGCTGAGGTCATCAGTGGGTGCACAAATACAAGCAATTTCTTCTCTCCAGGACTGTGTTACCAGCAAGCAGTTCAGCAGTAATGGGTACGACCCTCGATCCTCTCCTCCACACGCCTAAGTGTAAAAATGAAGTTTAAAAGTTAAAACAAAATGGGGGGGGCACTTCTCTGATTAAGGCTGGGCATAGCATTGGTCTCTATGAGTAAGCATAAATGTTTTAGAGGCAACTTGATACTATGTCAGTTTACTAAATAACCGCATTTAGCTCCCTCCCCCTAAGCTTATGGTTTCCCTCGCCGTGGGTTTTGGCCAGGTTTACTGAGCCAGGTACAGGTTCTCAAGTGTGGAGAGGGTTGCAAATCCATCAGACAGCTCTTGCCCCTCCGCCCCTCACCGTAACAGTGGTACTGCTATATTGCACAAGGGCACTTCTTGCCTGGCAGGTTGACCTCCTAGATCTGAAGATTCGCAGCTGCCTCCCCCTCCCCCCAGCAACCTGCATAGCACCTTCCAGAACCATGCGAGCTACCAGCAGAGAGGAAACTTCTGGATCAGTCCCAGCTTAATTTCTCTATATCACACATTTGAAATGTACGATGTCTTTTGCAAGAGGGTCTTACCATCTAGTTCTGGAGGGCAACCAAGATAAACAGCAAGGGTCTGTATTGTTACGGGGGGGGGATGCCTCTGGACCCTCCCTAACCAACACTCATAGAGTGGTATCCCACCCCAGCACAGCAGAGGTATTTTTCTTTAATAATTCTGGCTTCTAGAAGAAACTTTTCAAGGCATGCAGGGTATAACCCTTGAAGTTCTTTCCTCCTCCTCCTCCTCCTCCTCCTCCTCCTCCTCCTCCTCCTCCTCTTCTTCTTCTCCTTCTTCTTCTTCTTCTAAATAAATTACATGTTTTTAAATTTGATTGCAAAGAGTAGAATTCCAAATGCTCTTTCCATGCCCCCTGAGTTTTGATTAACACCCCCACGCGTCCTCCCTGCTTAAACGTCTCCTCTCCTCAGCCCTCCCCCTTTCCGCTTTCATCTTACCTGCATTCTACCATCCCCACTCCCTCAAGGGATATCCCTCCCTGGGGCCTCTCTCTACTTTCCTGTCCAACCGGTACTCCAGGTTGAACACACAAAATTAGAGACTCCAAGCCAGGAGCCACACAGGAGGGAGAATGTGCAGCATGGTTATTCTGAGCCTGTGTCGTCTCACTCCTTATAAGTTTTTTTCAGTTTCATCCATTTACCTGCAAACTTAAAGTTTCCTCACAGCAGAACAAAAAAAAATCATCTATTGTGTGGATTACGAGCTTTTTGGGTTTCTATGAGCCAGGCAGAGTCTACAGGAACATGTGATTTTTTAGTTGTTGTACAGTAGAGGAAGAGGAATTAAATTCAGAGACAAGAGAGCATCCAGTGGGTAAGTGATAGGACATGCTTTCTTTTAAAATTGCATTTACTTATTTATCCATGGGCGGGAGAACACTTGACACAGTATGCATATGGAGATCAGAAGACAATTGGCAGGAGTCTGTTTTCTCCCACCATGTGGGTTCCAGGGATCAAACTCAGCTTGGAAAGATTGGTGGCAAGCACCTTTACCCACTGAGCATCTTGCTGGCCCTAGCACTACATTCTTAAAATGTTAAAATGGTCCTGCTAGATACAGTAAATAGCCACTGCCTGAGCATCCTCAGTACGACATCTCCACCATCCCTGGAACCCATAGACTCCCTCCATGATACCACAAAAGGCTAACTCCATATTAGCAAGAGCTAGAGACAGCCTGGCTGGTGAGCATGGCTTCCAGGTTCCTGAGTGTGCTGGGTGTGGATTTAGCTCATCCTCTCATTCTCCTCTCTGCCCACCATCACCTCCTCTTTTAGATGCTATCACTGCTACAGGGCTCTGCACCATGGAGCCAAGAGCCATGGACTGAAGCTCTGAAACGGTGAGCCAAAACAAGCAATTCCTCCACATCGACTGTCTTCCTCAGGTGTTTTGGCCACAGCCGCACGATATGAATTAATAAAAACATTTAAATCTTCAAATAATCAGTAAATATTCAAAAAACGAAGATAATTATTCCTAGGTGACCTTGAATTTTGGAGTTCAAACATCTATAAAGTCTTAACTAGGAACACTTCAAATCGGTTATCCTGTAATAGTTCCCTTACTTTATTTCCTAGTTTCTTACATTCACGGCACCTTATAGTCAACATGATATATACTTTAAGTTAAGCTGTGGGTCATATTCATTACATCCCCTCAAAAGACCTAGCAAGACTGGGCGGTGGTGGTGCACACCTTTAATCCCAGCACTTGGGAGGCAGAGCCAGGTGGATCTCTGTGAGTTTGAGGCCAGCCTGGTCTACAGAGCAAGATCCAGGACAGGCACCAAAACTACACAGAGAAACCCTGTCTCAAAAAAAAAAAACAAAAACAAAAACAAAACAAAACAAACAAACAAACAAAAAGACCTAGTATACATACACCCATGGTAAACATCAACTACAAAATAAAAAATGAATAGATGGATTAATTAACAATTTAACAAAAAGAAGTTGAATGATGATGATAATGTTTTTAGGCCAGCCCAATTAAATTCCCCCAATCAAATTCAATAAATACTTATTCAGTAAACTCAATGAATCTCATACACTGGGCCAAGTAATTTGACTCTCTGAAAGTGCAAACCTTACACTAACACTCATAATCTAGTCAGAATTTATGACTGGGTTTTTGGTTTTGTTTTTCTGGATGCATTTTTAGTACTCAGTGAACCTTAAAAAGAGAAACACATCCTCCTTGTAAACTCTTTATTTGTTCTTTAATATTTGCACAGATGAAGCAGCTTCCCACATTTCTAAAGCTACTCTTTAGGAAACAAACACACATATACACACACACACACACACACACACACACACACACACACACTCCAGAAGCTAAAGAGAAATACGTAAGACAGTTACTGGTGAATTACAGCAAATTCAATGCTGCTTAGTCTACTGTTAAGATGTCTGTTTAGCCTCAGCTTTACTCGCCTGAATAAATATTTCTAGACCAGGGGTCTTTAGGGTTTTTGTTTGTTTTGTTTTGTTTTGTTTTGTTTTGCCCTTCCAGGGAATTTAATGCCTTCTAACTTACATTCAAAATTTGTTTAAAATAACAGACATTTACCACTGGCCCCAACCAGGAACTGTTAAGTAGGAGCAAAGAGTCACATGATCGGCCATCTGCAACAATGATGACATCTTCCGTTAGCACAGGTCACACCTCACTATCCAAGTCACCAGTCAATCTGCAGAGCCGTTTTCTGTATAACTCCTCTGGGTGGGGAGGGCACACGTCAGCCCTGCCTTAAACAGCTTCAGGAGCCTCTGGCAAGCGATTAAGATGGAGGGTCTGACAAGGTGTATTGTTTCCAATGGGCGAGATGAATTTTGCACTATCAGATGAGCCCACATGGTTTTCTTCTCATCCTTAGCACCAAAAGTGCCAGCCATGTATCATAAGTAATCAAAGGGTAATCAGCCTCACATCAGAGAGAAATTCCATAATAGCTGTGGAGTTCCAGGAGCCAGTTTTTCTCATTAAAAGGCCAAAGCCAGCAGATAAATGCAGAGTTGAACAGGGCTGACAGTCACTGCTCGGGAGAAACAGCATCAGAGTGTTATTGCTGGGCTAACTACTAATTGCTGTCTGATGGAAATTAGTCTGGCCCTGGCTCATCCAATTCATTCAGTGGAACACGTTCCCACTAAAGCATCATTTTTAGTTGACATTTAAAGACGAACCCGCTGCCGCTCTCTTTAAAAGTTGAAGGATGTCTGCACATGTGAATTGTTGGCTCATGTGGAATTGCAGGACTTCTTTTAAACTTCAATTTGATCCTGTGTGGGTTGGAGATGTTTTTCTTGGGTCTCGAGTTCTGTAATCTGTTTCGCGAGAAACTTGCCCCGTAGCTAGTGTTCCTGTGAGAAAAGCTCAGCTCCGGGGATTCACAAAGCCCAAAACATCAACTTTCAGTCCAAAGTAAGCAGCCATCGTAGAAGAGCACTGATTAATAGATCCTCCGTCATTTTGAAATGTTTAGTGATAGAATTTGTTGGCCAGTTTTATAAGAGCTACCAGTTCTTCCACTACATGGGATACTGTAAAGTATTATTAACGCAGCTGTAACGAACTTTCAGAAATCATAATTATTTTCATGTTACACTAAATTGAATGTATGATAAATACTTACCATCAACATAATGTTAGCTAGAATTTCAAGAGGCTCTGCGGGGTAGCCTATTCTCCCGGTTCTTCTAGTTCAACAACTGTTCCTTCTCTTTTCTGTCAGTTTTGCTGGTTCTGCTTCTATTTCCTCACGAACACTATGGGGTATTATAGGACCTTACCTTTAAACTTACTCTCTCTCTACTGATCATTTAATTTTTCTTTCTTTTCATTTGAGTCAGGGTCTCACGTATCCAGGCTGGCTTTGAACTTACTAAGTAGCCGAAAGAGATCTGGTCTTCCTGCCAGTGCTGGGATTACAGATGTGCACCACCAGGCTGTGGTGGGCAGCCATTCCAACCTTGATCTGGAAGTTCCAACCCCCATTGAGGCTTCGGTAACTGTCACACCTACAAGGCGGGGCCAAGAGAGGGCCCTGAAGACCCGAGATCTAGATGCGCTGTCTCTCTTAGTTCCTGAGATCCAGATGGGCCAGCTCCTCTTAGTTCCTGGACCCTGGATGCTGGAGGTAGACCGAGCAGAGTTCTCCAGAGAACACCGCCGGACTGCGCTGCGTCTTTCCCAGACCCTGCAACCTACCTATCCCTTCATTTGTAAGTTACGCCACTAAATAAACCTCCTTTTTAACTATGTGGAGTGGCCTTAATAATTTCACCAATATTAGGCCCAGTACTACAGTGTAGGAATCAAACCCAAGACTTTATGGATGCTAAGCAAGCATGCTGCCTGCCCCCTGAGCTATTGCCCAGTCCAGTATTCACTGATCATTTATTCTTGGGTGATATTAAACATCATTAGTTAAGTAACTCTCCTAAACTCCAAAGTCAAATATCCAACTGCTCACTCAACACATCCACTTTCAGATAAAACAACATCTTGGTATTTCTATGTCCAAAATGAAGAGGCTGTCTCAGAAACTTACCTCTCCCCTATAACTTGTTCCTCTCATAGTCTTCAAACTAAAAACCTTAAAGATATCTTTAATCTATTTTTCTTTCAGTCAACATATGATGTACTGAAATACCCACTGAATCTATTTTCAGAATAGAGTGAAATATTCCTTGACATCAAAAAAGGAACATACACACCCAAAAGAGTATCAGCAATATTACTTTCATCAAGCAAGCCAGGCACAAAAGAATTTATACAGTGTAAATTCCATCTACATGAAGTCCAGAAACCAACCAACACAATTTGGGCTGACATATATCTGAAAAATCATTGCCTCCAGCTTGTAAATAGGTATAACAGAAGTTCAGGCTTTTTAGAAAAAAAAATGGCTTAATACTGTCCTATTGACTGTTGGGTTTAAAGGAATACATAAAGTCCTGCATGTTTGTCTGTACACCACATTTGTGCAGCGCCCACACAGGCAAGAAGAGGGTGTTGAATCTCCCAGGACTAGGGTCACAGGTGGGTGTAAGTTGCCTTCATGAGCACTGGGATTTGAACCAGGTCCTCTGGAAGAGCATCAGGTGCTCCTAACCACTGACTCATCTCTCCAGCCCCTACAATGTGCTTTTTATAGATTTCATAAATTATGAGTATATGGAAACCATACTACCATCATCCACATGGCATCCCGATTATGATCTCACAAATACTATACCTTTATAAACTCTAGATACCAACTATAAAAATTTTAGAGCAACCTTTAAGTGGATCATTTTATTCTAAGAATGTAAGCACCAGCATGACTACTTGAGAATGCTCTTCCTCCAGACTGGCCCAGGCTCAAGACTAAGCAAAGCATAACTGTTGTCTGGGGAACCTCGCATCTTCACTCTCTGGGTGTATTTCCAGGAGACATACAGTCCCTCTGTCTCCTGCTACCCTGTGAGCAAGCGTAGAGAGGAAGCACTCTCTAAGTGTCGCCAACTCTGATACCTAGAAAACGTTCACGTATCTTACTTATAATTGGCCTTGTTTAATTTCACCTGATCAACTTTATCAAGTGGCATTTTATGTTTATTTATTTATCCCAACCCTAAGTATTGGAATATTTGATTAAAATCTATCTTCCTTTAGAAACTGACATCAACATGAATAAAGCTAGGTTTAATAGAGCAACCACACAGGGCAATACTGAAATTTTTCCTGGCCATTACATGCTTGTGATACGTCACAAGCAGGATCAGAGAAATGGATCAAAATAAAATTTGGGGGATGGCAAAGATGGGTCAGGGGGTAAATGCTTGCATCACATGAGTCTTCAGAACCTGAGTCTGCAGCCCTAGCTCTCATGAAAATCCCAGCATAAGGGTGCACATCTGTAACCCAAGCACTTGGGAATGGAGACAGGTAGATCTTGAGTGCCCACTGGAGAGACTCTGTCTCAAAAAGTAGATGAAGAGCAATAGAGCAAGACATCTGACATTAACCCCTGGTCTCTATACAGTTGCACACACACACACACACACACACACACACACACACACCACTATATGTGTACACGCTAGCATTAAAAAGAAAAAGATCACACTACAATCCAAATATGTTGAGGCCTCTGGCCCCAGCAGCATGAGAGAACAGTTCTGTAGGCTCAGAGAGTATCATGAACCAGGCTTCCAGCTCTGAGAGGATCCAAAAGCTCCTGGGGACCAGGACTGTGACCCCAGAGGTCAGTGGAGGGCTGAGGCTCAGTTCCAGGGGGCGCCCAGGTCCCTGAGAGATGACAGCTTTAGCTCTTTAGCTCTAGTGGTCCCCAAGTTCAGTGTGGGACTAGAGTTTTGATTGTTGAGGTCCCAACAGTCACTGCAGGATGGAAATGTACACTTCAGTGGTCCTGGAGTTAACCTCAGGCCTGGGGATCGAGTCATAACACCCAGCCAGTTGGCAAACTTCACTGGGACTGGCATTTGTACTCCTGCCCCTCATCAGGGTCACAACACTGAAGGTGCGACCATCAAGACTCCATCTAATTGCCATGTTATTCTGTGTGCAGCTTCAGCCCTGGTCCTGCTGGCCATGTTATTGTGTGTGCAGCCTCAGCCCCGGACCTGCTGGCCATGTTATTGTGTGTGCGGCCTCACCCTGGTCCTGCTGGCCATGTTATTGTGTATGCGGCCTCAGCCCCGGGCCTGCTGGCCATGTTATTGTGTGTGCGGCCTCACCCCCGGACCTGCTGGCCATGTTATTCTGTGTGCGGCCTCACCCCGGACCTGCTGGCCATGTTATTGTGTGTGCGGCCTCACCCCCAGACCTGCTGGCCATGTTATTCTGTGTGCGGCCTCACCCCAGCCCTGCTGGCACCGAGCCAAGCTGGGATCACACAACTGTTTGCCAATCAATGACAAGCGCCACCAGTCCCCACAGCTGGACTTCACACAGACACCCCTCTGAGAAGATCCACAGGGGAAAAAATCAAATTGAGTTGGAAGAGGGGAAAGTGACAACTGGAAGATTAAAGACCTCAAATGTGCAAAACACAGCAAAGAAACGAAAGTCACACGACACAACTACCCACAATGATCCACACCCAAATATTTCACCTGTGAATAAAATCCTGCATTATCGACAATAACTCCAACTTTATCCTCTTTCCTCCCATATCCAACTCTTGCTCCTCCACAACCTAAGCACTTTCTCATTTATGGCTGGAACTGTCTTCACATGGGAAGTCCACATTTACTGAACTTCCACCAGAATGTCACCTCCTACCACAGTTCGAGTGTGTCCCCGAAGAGTTCGTGTATAGAAATGTAACCCCCATGTGAGATGTTAAAAGAGAGAAAATGTAACTCAATTATGATGTCTACAAATGGAGCCGCTGGAGGTGCCTACAGTCAGCCAAGGTCACCAGGGTGCTGCTCCCATAACAAAATCCTGGTGAGAAGCATCACACACACATGCTTCCTACCCCTTGACATGTGATGTCCCGTGACACCTGGGGACAATCCCAGCAAGAAGACCATCACCAGATGTGGTCCCTCAACCGTGGACCTCCAGACCTGTAACCTTAGTAAGTTTCCTTTTTCATAAAGTTGTTCAGCTTCCAATGAATACTCAGTAGGCTGCCTATGCTCACCCAATCAGTTCCAGTACCAAGGTTAGGAGACAGGTGTTCTTCCACTTTTCACTCTACTCTGACTTCCTTGTGGTTGTATTTTGAAGTGTTATAAGTTGTGAAACTTGCCCTTCACTTTATATACTGCGATATCTACATAGAACCTTTCAGTTGAAATTGTACTTCATTTTAAAAGCTCGTTTTGGTTGCAAAGCTATGTTTCTGTTCAGACACCAACCAAATTTAATTATTCGTTTCTGCTGGCATGCATCTCTGTTGTATTTTTTTAATTTATTTTTATTTTATTTTATGTCTAAGAGTGTTTTTGCTTGAGTGTGTGTTTGTGCACACATGTGCTTGCAGTGCCTATAAAGGCCAGAAGAGGGAATCTGGTCCCTGGAACTGGAATTACGATGGAATTGGAGTTATGAATGATTGCAAGCCAACCTGTAGGTGCTAACCCAAGTCCTGTGCATGAGCAGCAAATGCTCTTAACTGCTGAGCTATCTCTCCAGCTGACTTTTCCCTGTATTTCATTTTTCCTGTATTTTTTAAAAAAGCTTACCTTGCTTTTTTATCTAACTCTCCACCCAGTTTATCAGTTGTTTGAAGATATGAGTCATGTATGATTCCTGTCATTTCCCAAGGGCCCATCATATTTTCCCGAACATGGAAGTGGTTGAACAAATTCTTCTGAATTCAATTATATCCTTTTGCATAACAATGGTTGTGTTGATTTCCAGATATATATGGCTGTCATGGTAGAATTAAAATCTCTCAAGAGAGCAAAACAGCATGTTTATTGATAATAATAATACTTCCCGGCAATTTATTAGGACGACTAAAGTTCAAGGCAATACTCCACACATTCTAGAATAAATTCCATAGAGGATAAATTGCATATCACTGACTCAGAACCTATAAATATTTTCCAAGTAATATTGACACAGGATGTTGAATTCCAAAAACTTTTGAAAACCACTAATCATTCACATTCCTTCCAAAATGTCACACAGTGTAAAACTGATGGATCTTTTGTGACCTGATGACATTTGTCTCCATTCCTGAAAGTATTATAATGGAAATGCGGTCTCCTGTCAATCCTTCTACAGTTGGTATAAATCCATTGGATAGTTTCAAAATATATTTTGGGAACACATAGTCATGCAAACCAATGTCTGCCTGTCCCAGCAGGGGATAGTAAAAGATTTTACAAAGACCAGATGGGACTTAACAGTCTTTCTAAAACATAAAGTGCTCCAAGAGTGCTAAGTCACTCTGTGAACAACTCAAAGCAAATATATTTGTTTCTATTATACATACTTTTCTCTCAAAAAAAAACATAAAATTTTCCAACCAACATTTTTACACAGACCTTCAACATTATTTCTCTTAAAATTAAACTATTAATTATTTATGTTTTGGATACTATTCATTATCATTTGTGGCTATGTTAAAAAAAACTTTCTGCCATAACCACAAGCCTAGAACCCACCAAACTCTAAAGAAATATTAACCATAATTTCAGGGTTAAGTGCCTGCTCCACTAGAAAGCCTAAGTAGCCATATTTCTTCCAACTGACTCTTTATTTTACATAGTTAACTTTAATCTTGTAATTAGGCAGATGTTGACATCATGATGAACATTTTATAAAATAGTAATTGATGCTCCATAAAATATTACCTAAAAGCACATTATTATCTAATTTCATTTTAAAACATGGTTTTCTTGCACTCTTCTAGGACTATAAACGATGATCATGAACTCAGGTTTCTATTCAAAGTCAGCAGAAGGACAGACAAACCAGTCCTGAAAGAACAGATCACATGCAAAGTTGGATTTGATGGCATGTTTTTGCTCAACTAGCATGCTACTGGAGACAAGCATAACAAAGTGACTTCCTATATTCATTACCATTGTTTTATTGAGATTAACATTAGAAAATGATTCTCTTTGCTTCAGTGCTGCACACATGAGCTCACAATAAGTGGCTGCAATCCAGAGGAAGCAGCTGAAAGTCAACCTCAGATTATATTTTAGTTGCATTTAATATGTAGCCTTAATTTCCTCCCCGGTTGTTATGATAAAAAGGAAATTCCTGACAAAAACCAACTTAGGCTAGAAAGAGTTTGTTTTGGCTCGTGATTCCAGGTTATGTCCATCAGTGCAGAGAAATTAAGGCTGAAGGAAGCAATAGTCATACCCACAGTCATGAGTACAGAGATATTTTCATTCTTTTTTTTTTTTTCATGTAGTTTTGGTGCCTGTCCTGGATCTCGCTCTGTAGACCAGGCTGGCCTCGAACTCACAGAGATCCACCTGGCTCTGCCTCCTGAGTGCTGAGATTAAAGGCGTGCACCACTGCCACCCAACGACATTTTCATTCTTGTGTTCAGCTCCCTTTCTTCCTTTTCATACTGTCCATAACCTCCACCCAGGGAATAGTACCACACACTTTCAGGCTGGGTCTTCCCATATCAATTGGCATAATAAAGATGAATGCCCCCAAACATATCCATGGACAGCCCAATCTTTTCCTCATTGAGACTGTGCCTTCTCTGGTGATTGTAGATGGTGTCAAGCTGACAATTAAAACTAATGATTACACATGTTAAGTACACAATCCACAAACAAACATAAATCAATGGACAGAAAAGAGAATCCACATGTCCCAGCCATGCCTGTGAGTAGAGAGGTCGCTTCTCTGTCCACTGAACCACACCAATTACTCAGCCGAAGAGACAGTTCACACCAAGATAAGGCGGAAAAAAAATTAGAGTCAAACATCTGTCCCGTCACTGGATGGCGGTCCCCAAGCCAAAGCATTCAAGGTCTTGAGTTTGCTTACACATGGGATCAAGAAAGAGCTAAGGACACTGTCAATGTCCCTATAATCTACAGAGTAGCCATCACAACAAACAAGTGACATCACTCCCCTGCATACATTCTTGAATGGTTCCTTCTGTCCCCAGGAAGGAGCTGCAGCTCTCTAGATTGCTAGCCAAAGAACTTTGTATGAGCTGGACCAATTTAGATCTCTAGCTTGGTCTCTTACCCTGGCCTCTATCCCTTTATACTGTGCAATAGCATGCAATCCTGTAGGAACATGCTTCTCCGTCAGACCTCAATAGTCCTCACTTATCTTCCCCAAGATTATATTAAATCCATAACTGAAGCTACCGCTTAGAGAAGCTCCTCCAGGAAATCCTGTACTTTCAGAGTCCAAGGGGAACAGAAAGCCCTCCTGCAGGCTGCTCCTACCACCCTGAACTATCTCACTGAATCCAGAAATGGAATCTTTGTCTCTGATACTGGCCAGCATTTCTTTCTTCCAAAACACAATGACTTAGCCCTTATGATATTTTTCTCATTAAGAAACTAGGAATCAGAGAAAAAAATCACCTGAGGTTGTTTAGTTCATTAGTGGCAGTTCTTTAACAGTGTCCTCTGAGATTGGAACACTCTATCTGGGAGGGAAGCTCCTTAAGCAGGAAAGTAAACAACTCAATATAGGAAGTTCCTGAAACTCACCAGATTCTCTAGGCCCCACCCTGCCAGAGTAAACAAGAAAAGCTGAGAGTCCCTGTCAGATAGAAGAAAGTATAGCTGCAGAGAAGACTCTGAGACCAGACCAGCTGCCTGGCAGAAGCTGAAACCAGCTGGAAGAGGTTTAGACCAACTGAGTCACTTGGAAAGGACACTCTTCAACCTGGTGAGCTGTCTGCAGGCTGTGCAGTGTGCTCCAGGTTCTCAGCTTTTGTGAGCTGTCACCTGTGCCGGAGTGGGCTTTGGTGATGCAGCTGCCTTTGAGTCATTTCTGCTCCGGTAAGTGACCCCTCACCCATATTCCTGTAAGTAATCCTAATAAAACTCACTGGTTCATCAAGTGGGTCCTGGTGTTATCTGTACTTTGGACTGTCATGGGCTCCCTATGTAGTGAGTAGACATGTATGGGTGTTGCTTCTCTCCAGGAAAAGTTTTGTCATACAACAGTGGCATAAGAAAATATACAACCTCATACCTTCATTGCTATCGAACTATATAGACTAAATACAGCATTAACCCAAAACATTGTGAATTTTTATTAAATCATGTTTTATGTGCATGGTGTCTCATATAGGTTCATGTATGCACATACACATTTACTTAATACTTAAGTCTTAGAAAAAATACTTTGTGCTCAGTAAATATTAGTCATCAACATCATTATTAGCATTAGCATCAGCTCAGTTCAGCTAGAGTGCATGTCTTCCAAGAGAAAACTCTAGGAACGTGGCCAAAGCCAGGACCGGCTGTGCATATCTGTATGCTGTGAATGTGTTGCTCTGATTGGTTACTAAATAAAGTGCTGATTGACCAGTAGCCAGGCAGGAAGTATAGGCGCGACAAAGAGAGAGGAGAATTCTGGGAGGTAGAAGGCTAAGTCAGGAGATGCTGCCAGCTGCCAGCCATGGCTGCCATGAGAAGCAAGATATAAGGTACCAGTAAGACACAAGCCATGTGGCAACTTGTAGATTAGTAGAAATGGGTTAATTTAAGATATAAGAACTGGATAACAAAAAGCCTGAGCCTTTAGGCCAAACAGTTTAAATAATATAAGCATCTGTGTGTTTATTTGGGTCTGAGTAGCTGTGGGTCTGAGCGGGACTGGAGAAAACTCCAGCTACAAGGACCTTTCTGAATGACGACATTAGTTAGACATTATAGCTTTTTCAAACTATTTCCCCTCTTTTCTTTCCCCAGAAATCCTTAACACTAATCTGTATTGTGCTTCTAAAACAGACAAAACGAGATTTCTCTCACAGGAAATACCTCTTCTCCTCCATTCACCAGCAAATAACCCCTGGTTACCGAGGGCTTCCTTGAAGTCTAAAGAGCACACGTGTTTGGTGTCGGTCCTCTGTCGCTGTTCTAGTGTGAAACTCATCTTGATCTATTTGGCTAGACTTAGGCCTATTATATGTGAGGCCAAGGTAGAGTGAATTTGTACAAAACTGTTTCTTCGGGGATGTGAAACTGAATCTTCTCCCAATAGCAGCAGCATCTATTTAAATCTGATTTTGCGGGAACTTAAACGGAAAACAATGAAAACAGGAACTATCTGCTATTAAATATGCTTCCTGTAACCTAAGCTCCATCAATTAAGTCTTGTGGTTTTGCTCTTGTTCCACCTTGGGGACCCTGTTTAAATCAACAGGGTTTTGTGAGTGCAGGTCAATGGCAGGCTTGTTGGTTTCACAGGGAAACAAAGATTTCCTACAGAAAACTCAGTCAGTGCACAGCACATACACAGTCTCCGTTGCAAATACGCTTAGCACTTAAAGAACCACATCAGCACACCGAATCTGGGATCCATCTCTCTACACTGAAAACTGAGCGCCTAGTTTAACATATTTGGCATTCTCTTTTCAAAGGCTGTCCAAACTTTGAAATGCTTCTTACAATGCAGGTCCAAAGAGCCTTCATGAAAAAGTAAAATAAAACGTTCAGTTATCATCTTATTTGCATCAGCAGACTTAAGTTGTAATTTATCATTTTAAATTTCCCAAGGATATATTTAAAACATTTAGAGCTTGCTGGGCCTGGTTGTTCATCCCTGTAATCTTAGCACGAGGAGCCTGAGGCAGGAGGATTGTGAGTCTCAGACCGGTCTGGGCTACATAGTAAGTTCAAAGCCAGCTTGGGTTACCATCTGATGCCCTGTCTCATAAAACAAAAATAATAATAGGAGTTATTATATAACATAAATTCATATGCACATATATACTCAAGTGCTAAGACTTGGCAATATCTGTAAAGTGTAACATGAAACATTGAGCCCCATTAGCACTGTTCTATACGAGAATTCCTCATCATCTCAGGACTAGAAGGCAAGCAGGAAGGAACTGAACAGATACTGGAATTGGGATGTTTTCTGAAAACAAAGGAAGTAAAATTTTTTAGGTGAAAACAATATCAGAGTTTATAAAGAGGAGACTACATAGAAAAGCTTCCAGCCAAAGGCATGGATTTTTTTTTTTTTTTTTTGCATGGTTCAATGGACTCCCATGATCATCACCGTGTCAATATATGTCTACACTGGAAGTTTATGGAAATTTGGAGTTTGTTTTTACTTTTTTTATTTTTTTATTTTTTGGGGGTAGGGGTTCGAGACAGGGTTTCTCTGTGTAGCTTTGCACCTTTCCTGGAACTCACTCTGTAGCCCAGGCTGGCCTCGAACTCACAGAGATCCACCTGCCTCTGCCTCCTGAGCGCTGGTATTAATGGCGTGCTCCACCACTGCCTGGCTGGAAACTTGGGATTTGTACACATGAGATTTTATGTAGATATCATTGCTTCTATATGATATTAAATATAGCAAGTATTCCTTAGAAGGTTTTAGGTTACTTAGGCTAATAAGTTAATTTTTTTATTTCGGTCTATTTAAAGTTCTTTAACATCACCAAATGTTTGGCAATGGTCAGTGCCTTGCTTCTGAAGATCAAGATACAGATGTGATATTCTGCACGAGTAGATATAGAGACGATAGCAGTTATCTTAATTGCACATAAATTATATATGTGTGATCTATAAATCACATGAATCTATATGTGAGATATATAAATATAGATATGAATAGATATCATATAGATTATGGAAGAACAAAGAAATGAGATACCACTAAAAGAACAAAATACACTACAGTTAGTTAAACCTAAAGCAATAGAATTCTCAAAGTCATCTAACAAAGAATTAGATATAAAGATTTTTTAACAGAACCAATCAAATTCCATGCAAAGAAGATACCAAACTTAAAAACCTTTCACAAAGTTTCGATAGCAGACTTAATCAAGTAGGAGAGTCACTGAGTTCAAAAAGTTCCATGCATTTAAAAATCAATCAAAGGAATAGAGAAGAAAAATGATGGAGTGAGGAATCCGAGAGATCTTATGAGACACCACAAGACCTTTAAAAGAAATAGTGGAGTTCTTTAAGTTTAAATGAAAAGATATTGATCAATGGCATTAAAATATTCTAATGCATAAGTTCACTAAATAGGTTGGCATAGAGTCAAACCTGAATGGGAATGAAGAGAATGATCAGTTTTGTAGTGGTGGTTTGTAAATCACTTCTTACTCTAACATAAAATTTAAAAGGAAAAAAATGATACAGATGTACAGCATTTAAAATAACTGTATGTACCAAGAATTTAAGTAAATACACAATAGATAAAATTCAGTAATGTAAATTATGATGTCAGTAATACAAAAAGTTGAAGAAGAGGTTCATTTTTAAATGCAGATCATTTATTACCAGCTTAAGATACGCTGTCATACCTGTGAGATACTTTATGGAAGCTTTGTGTTAAGTAAAAGAGGGGCTAATGTGTGGTAGGAAGGAAAAAAAGATAAAACAAGGGACAGATGTCTTAGTGGGTCAGAGTGCTTGCTCTGTAACCATGGGGACCTGAGTTTTGAAGCAACAAACTATGCCAAGAGAAAAATAAAACCACTATACAATGATAAGGTGACCCACTTATTAAGATGATATAGCAATTATGAAGACGTCTAAACATTTAAGTCAAATATTAATAGAGTTGGAGAAAGAAGTAGAAAACAAAACAGTAATAGTAAGGAATGTAGAGCTTCCTGTCAATGATGGAGCACAGAGACAGAAATCAGTAAAGAAATACAAAACTTTTAACAATTCTGTAGACCAAATATACCTAACAGACATCCATAACATTCTAGCCAGCAACAATAAAATGCTCTTCCCCAAGTGCACATGGAACATTCTCCAGGACAGACATAGCTTGGGCCATGACTCAACAATTTTAAAGAGATGGGAGAGATATCACATAGCACTTCCAACCATAATGGTAGGAACCTAGAATTCAATAACAGGAGGGAAATTGGATTTTCACAAATATGTGGAAATTAAACAGTGTGGTCCTGAATGAGTAATGGGTCAGAAAAAAAATTGAAAGGAAAGTTAAAAATACCATGAGGCAAATGAAAATAGAAACATAACCTACCAAAACAGAGGATGCAGCAAAGGCGGGCATAGGAAGCAATGCCTACAACGAGGAATAAAGGAAGACCTCAAATAAAGCATGTAACTTTATAACCCAAAGAACTAGAAAAAGAACAGGCTAAACCCAAAGTTACCGGAATAAATAATAAAGATCAGTGCAGAATACAAATAAAATGAAGATGAGAAAACAATAGAAAATAACAGTAAACTTAAGATCTGTTTTTTGAAAAAATAAAATTGATAAACCTTTAACCAGAATAACTACATGTAGAGAGGCTCTAAAGAGTTAAACTTACAAATGAAAGAAGCAATACTAGAGCCCAAAACTGCAAAAGAAAAGAAAATCAGAGACAATCATGAAAATTGAATAGCAATCCATTAGATAACCTAAAACAAACATATTAGAAACATACAACCTAGTAAGATGAAATATAAAAAATAATAAGGCTAAATATATTTATAGCCAGTAATGAGACTGAGTCAAGAATCAAAAATCTCTGAACAAAGGAAAGTCCAGGACCTGATTCTACCAAACATTTAAAGAATTAACATCAGTCTTTCTCAAACTGCTCAAAAATACAACAGGAGAAAGGATAAAAGACAGACAAACTCATTTATGAAAGCATCATTGCCCTGATCCCAAAGCCAAACAAAAGTACTAAAGCAGAGAAACTATATACCAATGCTATGATAAACATAGACACAAAATATCCTCAAGAAGGGGCTGGAGAGATGGCTCAGTGGTTGAGTACTCGCTGCTCTGCCAGAGGACCTGGGTTCAGTTCCCAGCAACCATATGGCAGTTCACACCTGTCTGTAACTTCAGTCACGATGTTTGTTACAGCAACAGAGTGGAGCTAGAACAGGTACTATCAAAAAGGTATTTTTTTAATTAGTGTGGATATGGAAAAAAGGGAACCCCTTCATCACTATTGGGAATGAAATTTTGGGCAGACATTATGAAAGACACTGCAAAGGGAACCAGGGATAGAAAAACACACTTGGTCTGAAAGTGAGGAGAGAAATACTAGGCAGAGAAAGGTTTAAATGGAGATGGGGTAGGTAGATAAACAAAGAGTAAGGGCTGGGTTAACCAAAAGGATAAATGGGGGAAAAGATGGAAATCTACTGCTCTAAGCTCTACAAAATACAGCTTTTTTTCAAAATGTAATTTTGAAATTGAACATCGATAACCTGCGTGGTTCGGTAATGCTCTTCAAGGAAGCCATAGGTTTTTAAACAAAAATCCCAGAGCCAAGTGTGGGATCTCTCCCCATGAGTTATTGGCCAGGGAGATCTCAGAGACTCCCAAAATGACACAGGCTATTGACATCGCTCTTGGTTGTCCACTAGAACTAGATGGTATAGAATTCCATTGCTAAAAACAGGATGTGTTTTAGGAACAGGACACAGAGACATCAAGCTGGAACTAAGGTGGAAGGTTCCTCTGTGCTGCCAGCTTTCATAGAAATGGAAGGTGTTCTGCAGTTAGAGGAGGCGGGGCATGAACTGTCCTACCCCAGTTTTAGACACTATATGCCACAGTTCTGACCTTCTAAACAAGATGTGCCTGCTGTTGCAACAGTGGCATGACGGGTTAGGAATAACCAACCACTCTCTGCTGGAACTTGAAGCCAGATTCCCAGGAAGGAATACATGTCTGGTACTTTGAACTTGGTCATAAGCTTATAGGGAAAACCAACACTGTTGGTTTACTAAACGGGCATTTAGTCAAATTGCCTTCTAAGTATTTTTGTTTATACCCATAGACTAGTGCTGTTCTCAGCCTTGGATAAGAGAGCATCATTTGCGTAATTCTGAGTACTGAGAATAAACGAATATTGAGTGCTCAGCCTTGAATGCAATGTTTACATTCCTTCCAAGGCCCAGGGAAATCAAGGAAGGGGAGACAGAAGGATGATAAGAGCTGAGGATTGGGAGGACTGCTATGAAACACTGTCTTCTAGATATGACACAGCCATTGTATTCACAATTACACTTCAGTTGTGACTATGTGCATGAGACCTGCACCAAAAATAAGAAAGAAAGAAGAAGATAGGGAAGTAGGAGGGAGAGTGAGTGGGAAGAAGGTAATCAGGAGGGAAAAGAAGGGGAATAGAGAGTTAAGACCATCACAACGCATTTGCATACATGTATGAAATTGTCAAAAATAAAAAGATGGAAAGATTCTGCCTTTAGTAATAAATAGGTAGGTAGGTGGATGGATGGATGGATGGATGGATGGATGGATGGATGGATGGATGGATAGACAGATGAGAGAGATGATGATGATGATGATAGATACATACATACATAGATGATAGATAGATGACAGAGAGATGATAGATAGATAGATAGATAGATAGATAGATAGATAGATAGATAGAT
>CABHPR010133079.1:0-10622 GCA_902168415.1 Peromyscus melanophrys
TTTTTTCAAAATTGATACAAAAAATACTTATGACTTTAATGTGTTATGAATGGTTGGTTAAATGAAAAGAAAGCCCTAATGTCTAATTTTATGAGAGCCAAATTCAAGAGTGCACGTCAATTTTCAATATCACTGTAGTGGTAAATGGCCTATGAACATATACCTCCTGAAACAAAAGGCAGCTTGGACAAGTAGTGATCTTCATAATTCTTCTGTGGTTCTACACTGTTATATTTAATGGCGGTTTGGATTCTGAAGCAAATGTTAGTGTGTTAAACTTTTTATGGTAGGCAAATTCTATTAGTTTTATAATTTCAAAACTGTTAAATTTTGTCTCAAGAAAAAGTATCAATGACAGCAGATGCTTCAAATCACACCTTACAAAAGCCCAGGATAAAGTTGTGCCCTGCAGGGAATAGAGATTTATACTGCTCTGTAAAGGAACTGAGTGAGCTCTGTGTGTGTGTTTGTGTGTGTTTGTGTGTGTGTGTGTGTATGTGTGTGTGTGTATGTGTGTGTGTATGTGTGTGTGTGTGTGTGTTGTCAGTGGCATATCTAAAATGTAATATGAAAACAAATATTTGCTTATGTGTGTTTATACATGTTTATATATCACATAGGTTGGACTTGAAAAGGGAGGAAGAATGATTGGACAATTTTATTCCATTGCCAAGGAAGGTTTACATGAGTTTCTAGAATATCAACTATCACATCTTTTACTTTAAATTTTTTACTTAAAATACATTAATTATGTATCATGTGAGTAATATCCAGCCTTCTACTATTGTAGAAATAATCTGCATGAGTGACCCATTCCTAAGCTCTTTCTCCTGATGACAAGGTAGTCATTTCCCAATATTTATTCTTATTGATCTTGGCATTAAGCTCCCTTGGGTAGAAATGGAACACCTTCTAGTATCTCTTATCATAAAGACTAGACAACTTTTTGACCTCAAAAGAAATCCTGTTAGCAACCCTCATTTGGCTATCAAATTTATCTGCAAAATTTTTATGACCTTTGGAGTGCATAGAAGCATCCAAAGATATGTCCTTGTCTGTTAGAGTGGGCTAACCAGGTCCAACACAGTGGCTGTCACCTAACAGGAATTCAGTAAATGTAGGTGAATGAATGAATGAATGAATGATTCCTGGTGTGAAATTTTGGGGGAAATTAAGCAAAAGCATAATTGTACAAAGCATTCAGAATGCAGCTTTCAAATCGAGTGTAGTCTGGTAGACACAGAAAAGTTAAATGTATTGGCACAGAAAAGGATATTTAGAAGGGACCATTTGTCCTTCCTCCCAATCATTATCCTGGTCTTCCTCCTGTGCTTTTAAAAGTGAGTGGTTGACGACCAGTGCCATGAAAGCATAATAGTTGATTCAAACAGTTGTCAAACCGCCCGAAAAATGCTTCCTTTTCATTGTGCTTTTTTTGGACACTATAGATATGATAAATCATGAACTGCATTATAAAAATACCTCTTTTATGCCCAAACATTCAGTAGGAGGAAATGACATTTCTTTTATTACCTTGGTAAATGTTTTTAAGGTGTTTAGCGACAAGCTTTCTTTTTGTCAAAACTGCTTAGATTCAGTGGTTGCTAGGAATTTACTTGAAAACCTATAGTCAATAATATCAGGGAAAAGAGGGCTGCATGGTTAGTCAGCTAATGTGGAGAGAGACTTGACGAGCACTCCCTTTCTCGTCTCCTGCCTCTTTCTTGATCTTTTGTACTATGGAAAGGGAGGCAATTGGAGTTTAGAAAGTTTGTTTCCCATCATCGCACATCAGCTATTGTTTCCAGCACTTTCTCCTCTTTCGGGCTGAGAAATGGATTGTCCCCAACAGTAGACAAAATAACAACATGCAACCATTTCAGAAGACAGGAGCCTGGTATGATTTCAATACATGTGCAAACAAGGGCATCTTCATGACTTGGGGAATTCGTTCTCTCTTCTTCAGCTGTTGGTTGGTTTGCTTTTGTTTTCTCCACAGGCAAAAACCTCCAGATTTCAGTACTAGATTTGCTTACATGCTAAATTTTACCGTGAAGAATATTTGTAACTGTTCATTTCTCAAGACAAGTGCTTAAGTTGGTTATTTCCTCCAATAGTTACTGGCTTCCTGGAATGGATGGTAAATAGTACCTTAGCTGTTTCTATTCCCTTTGCCTCTTACCTCCTGCTTTCATTTCTCACCTTAATTAGGTGGCAATGGATTATTTTTTTTTTAAGTGTTGTTCTGAGAAACATGCAGTAAAAAGAAACCATCCGTTTGAAGATAGAAGAGAAGAAGCTTTTGGCAAATGGGTCTCCAAGCTTCTGGGCAGTTGAGTAGGCAGAGGAAAAGAAATTCAAAAGCAGATACCCCCAGTGAGGACAAGGTTAGAAAGCAAGTAACCTTCCTAGCAATTTTAACCTCTTGACTGGCTGGTAATAGCAGTCTACAGCACAGATGTGAGTGCGCCCTGCTTTCCTGACTTCTCGGAAGCTACTCCAAAGATTCAGTTATCACAGTCTATCTATCTTGTGGCAGAATGCTATCGCATATCTTTGCCCCATGTAGCTGCATCCTGGTATGGGATTCTAGTCTGTAGTTCTAGCCATTGTTCACAGTGGTGTGGGCCTTGCCTCTCCGTGAATTAAGCACACCAGAGCTGCATTTACGTGAAGCGGGTCTGCCTGGCTGCTCCAAGGCGGCTGTTTCGGAGCCTATGACCTCCCACTTTGCTGCCATCTGTGTGTGTGGTAAAGGGAATTGTCCTAAAAAATATAGGCTTTCGCCGAACACAAATGCATATTTGCATGCCAGTGGGTTAACATTCTCCTAAATTTGGGTGCCATTAATAACTGTGTCGGGGGCTTGTTTTCTTTTAACCTTTTGAGTACAGGGAGGTTGAACTGTCGCTCTGTGGAAACGTACATAAGCTTCCCTGGTTCCTGTAGATGCACAAAAAATAATGTGCATTCAAATGAAAAGGTCTCATTTGTGCAATATCTTCTTAGCAGAAAACTTCCACGTCGATGGCAACACAGAAGAAGAAATTGTTCTTGTGTCTGTTCAGAGCCGGTGGTTAATGCAACAGTCCCATGACTGTTTAAAATAACTCCATTTAATTGAAAGATTACAAAGATACTGATGAACCACACGTCCACAAACTGTTAATCTGGAAACCTAGAGACCTCCTCTCTTAGTTTGTGTGCTGTGATAATGGAACTGAGAAACTTAAGTGAGATTATGGAATATTTTTCTAATCTCTTAATTATCCAAGGTTTTTAAACCCTGCCTTTGTAAGTAGTGCCTGGGATATATTTTATCATAAAAATATTCATAGGTACAAGTTATTGCGGCTAGTTAATGAAGTATAGAAATGATCCTTGAAACATATTCTTTACTGGAGCTATTTAAAATCAGCTGCTAGGGACCATAAATCCTTAGAATTTTCTGAAAAATGAGGGAGATTTACCTGGGGAGTGTTGAGAGCGGTTAGCTCTGTGCTTATAAAAAGGGACACATGAATGATATTTGTGTGTTTAACCCTGATTATAAATAGTCACTTGATTTTTATAACAACATGTTCAGCAATAATCAAGCCTTACTACTTAAGGTTAAAAAAAAAGTAGAATCCTACTGCAGAAAATGCTGTAACAAGAAAAAAATAGCTGCATTGGAATGCATTGGTCATATGTGAAAAATGAAAATAATGGTGGTGTGGTGGGGGAGAATATTAGTATATGTTGCTAGCAGGAATCCACATATTTTAAATTTAATTTTTAATGGATAATAAAAAAAAATAACTCTGACAAAAATTCTCTCATAAGCTGACAAATCTCTTCCCTTACATTTAGCGCATGAAAGATAGGCATTGTTTTTAAAAGAAGTAACTATTTAGGAAGTCATCGGTGTGAATTTCAGAGAAATAAAACATGCTTTAAAATAAATGAAAACATGCAGTTCTAGGCAGGTGAAGAAAAATGGGAGAAAGAGAAGAGGAAAAAAGAAAAAAAAGAAAAATTAGAAGACAAGAAAATAAACAACGAGAATGAAAAGTAAGCGCCATCATTTAACTGGGGTTTGCAAAGGGCCAAGCACTGTGTTCACCGTGTTTTTGTCTTACTCGCCTTCCTAACAGTCATGAGACACACTCTCAGATTTCCTTCCTGCAAATGAAGGAGATCAGAGAAGTTGCCTAAGGACACACAGCGAAAAGTGACAAGCTGGGAAAGAAAGCATGATTTAGCCACTCTCTGTGGTGGATGAGAGCCAATCCTGGCTTTCTGTCCAATTCTAACTGCTCTCCCGTCTGTGCTTCCCTATCCTGCAAGGCACCCAAGATGCCCAGGCATGGCACCCTGTGGTCAGACCACTGAGTCTCGGGAATCACGGGGGTGGGGGGTGGGGGGTGGGTGGAGATGAGTCTGCAGGGGTGAGCCACTCAGCCAGAGAGAGGGTCAGATGCCTGACCCAGAGACAGAGGTAGGAGGGGTGTGGAAGAAGCTAAAATCACCCACATACATGATTTCTTTATCCTGCACTTTTCACACGTTTGCTCTTTGCTAGTGACCTTTGGTCTCCTAAGAATCTTGGATTACAGTCTTCAGAATCTTTTAGTAGCCGACTCGAAACTCATTACCTGCCTGCCTCTCTACCACGGAGGCCGGGCACTTTTAAAGTCTGAGGTCTTACCTGCCCCACACGCACCTGGGAAAGGACTTAAGCAAACTATCTAGCTCCTTCATTTCCCTTTTCCATGGGGTAGAAACATGTCTTTTAATGTTCTTACAGCAGTCGGCACTCATTCTTCAAGAAAAAAACAGTCCTCAGAAAAATACTGAAGAACTGATGTCATCATGTACGCTACTTTTCAACTTAGGAACCTGTTTCATCTGAGTGACAACTGACAGTCTGACTATTCCATGCTGGACTCAGTCCCTCTTAGCTCAGGTTACCTTTCATGTCCTCTCCATGTCTCTGTTGATAAATGGTCAGATGTCCCCATCCTCATTTGACAATTGAGGCAATGAGAGGTTAAGTGCCTGGCCATTGGCAGTAACTGAAATGAGAATAAGCCTTGAGTGTCCTGGCCAAATCTGAGGTTTATTTTCCCTTTTCCTTAAGGCCAAATTGCTACCTCAATAACTACCTTTGGCCTTCAGTCCCTCGGCTGTAAAAACAGGGTTACTCTGTATCTATAAAGTGGGGGGGTGCTTTTAGAGCTGAGATTTTATTGTCTTAGAAATCAGAGCTCTCAATGCTTAAAGCATTCAAATGCTTTAGTCACTTGCCCCAAAATTAGGCAGCCGTTATCTGTCAGGATGGACTACCTATGGTAAGCTCTGCTCTGGGACGCAGTGGGAAAACATGAGTCACCCCTGACCTTCTGTGTGACTCCGGCAGACAAAGCTGAAGCAGAAAACGTTTCCAGATCCAAGTTGGTTCAGCAGCAGCAGTTCTGAAGAGGCCTTTCTGACATTGCTTTCGTTTCATATATTAAACATGCTTTTTCTCCCTGTCGCCTCACATGTATTTTTAATTGATCAGAATTATTATCACCATTAGAAATATAAATATGTTTCCCATCATAATGTAATTTTCTTTTGAGATCTGGTTTCACGGTGTAGCCCAGGCTCTCCTAGGGTTCACTATGTAGACCAGACGGGCCTCCAACTCAGAGATCTGCCTGCCTCTGCCTTCCAAGTGCTAGCATTAAAGGCATGTGCCACCACACCATACAATAAGTGGAAAGTCTTCAAGAATTACTAGAAACAGTTATTTGCAAGGGGCAGGGGAGTAGTGCATGGATGCTCCGGTTCTCTGAATGAAGCCATGGTGTCAGCGTTTGTTCCGGCTACCTGTGTGACAGGGGACACCACTTACTCTAAGGACACACTTCTCATATTGTTCCATTTCTGAACACCAGTAAAGTTTAAAAAAAATCTCTGCCAGTATTCACCTGTTCTAACCAAAAACAGCATTAATTTTCACCTCCATTTCCTGGTTATCATATTTCAAAAGGGTTCTCACTGGATTTCCAGTTCCAGTGCAGGGCCTGGCATGGTGTACATGCTGATTGCGTTTTGGTAAGTTCACGCACTGGTTAGGACAAAGAGCAGTATCATTCTTTAATAACAACAAAGCCTTTTCCTAACTAATGAATAAGGTGTAGTCAGAAAGGTTCCAGTGCATTTATGCCCTCACACCTCCTTCTTGCTCTTTCTAACTGAGAACACCATCGGAGAAGGATCGGGAACTGCCCAGGGTGAGAAGGAAAGCTCTGTCCAAACAGATTTTATTTACAGTCATCGATGTAAACCGACAAAGAGTGTAAGACACCTGTTTGGTCTCACCTACAAGTAATTCAAATGCCAAAAAATATTAGTGCCAGTGTGGAATTGGCCTGTGAATGTACATTCACACATTGGAGCTGAGATGGTACTTAGAGTGTTTCCTGATGTGATGCTTAATTCTAAACATGGAGCAGTCAGTCTACTGTGTACCTTCTCCATCTAACGGTGCATTCACATTGGGTTATTTTTACAGGCAGCTAGATGAAAAGGCATCACAGCATGAGGTAGGGAAAGTGACTTCAAGTTTCTAGAAGCAATTGTGTTTCTAGCATGTTCTATTTCAGAATTTGGTGTGAAGAAAGCAAATTAATATTTCTGCAAGGTGTGTAGTATATTAGGGAGGAAAACACTCGACAGAATAAATTTGTTTTCTTTAAAAGCTTGGTGTGTGTGTGTGTGTGTGTGTGTGTGTGTGTGTGTGTGTGTGTGATATTACACAAAACAGTAGCCTATCAGGAAGAGGACAAAATCTGTTTGAATATTATAAAAATGCTTGTGAAGTTTAATCTGCAAATTTAAATGTCCTTGAGGATAAATCTTCCTATTTAAAATCATGCTTTGGAATTAAGATGTTAAATGTTAGTCTTATCTCCGTGAAAGAGGCCAAACACTTTAATTGCTAGGATAATTTTGTTTAGTAGAAACATTCAGGTTTGATAAAATTTATCTTTTAGACATTTCGTGTGTAGTTTTATACAGCATACATGATTGTCAATTTATTCTCAACCTGCGTCTGGCCACTATTCCAGCTAGGTGTTCCATAATCTCAACAAAGGTCATTTCTTAAGTCTCACCAGTACGAGTCCATGAAACAACGTGAGTGCATTTACCTATTTTCTTGTTCTGGTGTACAGATCCTGTACAGTGCTGTCAATAAAATGTTACAAAGGTCAACACAGGTGAACTTGCTTTCACTGCCTGAAACAGCAGTGTAGTCTTATGTTTGTGGGACATCCTCGTCGGCTTGTGAGCAATATGCGATTGGATTGGGGAAGATATTTTTCCAAGCCTTTAAAGTCATACGTAGGTGTGAGGTCTTTAGCTTTATGTCTCTCTTAGCTTTATTTTGTGAGAAAAAGTTAGTGTTCTTCTGACTGAGTTTCTGTCTCCTCAGGCTTTTCTTTCATGGTTCTTTTTGGAAGCATTTTGTCAGGCACTGGGAGAGGGGAAGGAAAAATGGACCTATTCTTTCACGTAAATGGTACCAACCCTCTTGCGGGCTTATGCTTTTGGTTAGCTATTTTGAGTCTTTTACTTTGGGGTCTCATTTCCCCAGGGCAGCATTATGTAAAATTGAAGACAAAAATGAAGAACTGTAAGAGAAGTGCTCACCATAAGGAAAGTGGTCTGAGCCGAGGGGTGACGATGTCTGTCATCCGATATTACTGTGAGTGTGTGTCATTGCTGCGAGAGAAATTTAGATTCATTTCCGTAACCAGGGAAGTATTTCGATTTCACTACTCCAAAACTTACTCATAGTTTTGAATGAAAACTCTCATTGGAGAGGCATTTCTGATAATAAACTGGAGCGCTTCCCCACCTGTACATCATTTCCAGAATTACATTCTTGAAACGTTTGGCCTTTGTAGTAGAACTCATTTAAGGTCACACTTGACAGAATGACACTGCCCCTCTCTAGTAAGTTTCTTTTTTTTTTGGGGGGGGGGACAGATAGTATCTGAGACTATGATTTCCTGTAATAAAAAATGTAAGGCTCTAATCATCTGGTTGTGTGTAGTGGGTAATTTTCTAGCTATAGATATAATTTAAATGCTTAGATTTCCCTTCTTCCTCTTTTTTTATTTTACTTTCAGTAATGTGTATTGATTGAGGTGATTGTGTTCCTAATATATATGGAATATATGGATACCGTGTATAGTCCTCGTATGTAGATGGATTTTACATGGTGAAACTCCAAGAAAATGACTGTAATGTCTAAATCAATTTTATTGTATCTGAACTTCTTCAGAGTTCTACTCAATGCAACTTTTCATCTTCAAAAAAATGTTTTCCTATTTCAATATTATCTTTAAACAACTCATTTTTGGATGCTATGTGTGAAATCATAATCTTTCAGTGCAGCTAAAAAAATTCATCTGCAAAATTTCTATCAAGGGTGTGTTAATTCCTTTTCATTGAATTGTACACACCAGAAGACAATATTTGGGGAGTTTTATAGATCCCCCCTTTTGGCAAATCAATATAGCATATTAATTCAGTACTGAAATCACATAAAATTGGAAAATGTACTTGGTGGTTATGTAGCCTTGGTAGGATTTTTCCCCCATGCCTCAATTCCCCACCCTTCCTTCGATAACATGGAAATATTTTGTTTCCATACACAGGATAAATTTACCCCGACCAGGACCTGCTGTGAGGAATGAGTTAATATATGGAATGGACTTAGAACAGAACCCTTAGTCGACGTTAGTTAGTAGTGCAGTTAGTCATAGCCATCATCACACAGGTCCTGCTGGAAATGCTCGAGCGTGACCTCATAGTAGGAAAATTTCTGTGCATATGTAAGCTATTCTTTCTTCGTGTATATTGACTCATTAATGGCACTTTAGAAAACAAATCGATAGCTTCGACTAGAAAGAAAATGCCACAGTTATTCAGAAACCGTGGTTAATAATGCAGCTTTTGTTTGGTGAGCTCACCCTAGGACCTAAGAACAAAGAACTCTCCTTACTATGAGTGCTTTAATGTGGCCGCTGGGATTGTTTGGTTAACGCACATTTTTAAAGTTTTATATGTTCCGTGAGTGATGCCCTTTCTAAGAGAAAAAAAAAAAACAAAAACAAAAAAACTATAGATTAAGCGCCACACTTCAGGTCCTCCTTGGTTCACAGAGTATTTGGTTTCCTTTGCATTCTTTGGTGAGGAGCGGCCGTTCCAACACCAAGGCATGTAAGATGCAAGGGGTTATCTTGCTTATCGTTTCTCCACTGATTTGCTTTGCAGCTGGCGGTTCCCCACAATGATGAATGGACACGATTTGCCAGGACCCTGGTGGAGATCCGTGCCAACCGGGCTGACAGCGAGGAGGAAGGCGCTGTTGAGTTAGCTGCGTAGATGTGAGATGAGCCTGCCCCCTGTGGCCCTCCCATGCTTCCATGCTAGAACCCAGAGTCTGCAGTCAAGGCCTCCGTGCTGTGTTTGGTGTCCTTTCAAGTATCAGTATCTCTGTGGCATTTTAGGGGCCATGTTGTGCAGTGTCATCCCATATACTCCACATGTACCTACTCACCCAACATCCACCCCAGCATTTCTATCTCTGTCTCTGTCTCAAAAACAAAAGGGGGAGGGAACCCTTAGGGGTTTAGTTGTTGCCTTTTAACTACTTGGTAGCTGTGTTTAATAGCTGGAAACCTCTGGTTGAATTTGTGCTTACATGTACTTCTGGCATAGTCCTATTAAATCCATATGAAGCCAGATATGATTGGGTGCAGATGTGGCGTGCCTCGTGATATGGTACAGGGCCAAAGACTCGAGATGTGGTGTTTTACATGGTGACTCACATTATGAATGGATTTACTACAAGAACATTGCTGCTCCTTATTTATTGTAACGTGCTGCATGGAACGTATTTATGTGAAAGCATTAAAATAAACGATCTTAGAGCATGTGCGTAATGAGAGGACTGTATTTTCTCTGCTGCTGCTGCTGAGGTTACGTTAAGTTCCAAATAACAATTACAGTATGCCAGTTCCACTGAGAACACGGAGTCTTTAGAGGTTTGTTGCAGTGAACGTAATGAATTTTAATGCCTATTATTTCTAGGTACTTTAACAATATTTCAAATATAGTTGGCCATTGATACTTATCATTCAAGCTAGCACAACCCTACAAAAGTCTGTGGTTCCTAAATATGACACCAGTATTGCCAATAAAATGTTCCAAACCAGGGCCGTAGTGCTGTGGGTAAATGTTTTGCTTAGCAGAAACCTGACATGAACTTTGCTTTGACAAGGGGTTGGAGAGATGCATGAGGACCATGGTAAAGATTGAACATGACTTTTTAGGCAGCCAGGCTGGTGGGCTTAAATCAAGGCTATTCATTTTATCTTTATAAGGCTACATGCATGTATGACTTGGTTGTTTTTTTTTTTCCGTTGTTGTTTGTTCGGTTTTTAGGAGGTAGACACTCCCTTGCCTCTGTCACCAAAGCCACCAAGTCTTAAAAACAATGTTAAATGGTAGAATAAGAAAGGCCAGGTTGAGGCCGGGCGGTGGTGGCGCACGCCTTTAATCCCAGCACTCGGGAGGCA
>CABHPR010133079.1:10632-40376 GCA_902168415.1 Peromyscus melanophrys
GCCGGGCGGTGGTGGCGCACGCCTTTAATCCCAGCACTCGGGAGGCAGAGGCAGGCGGATCTCTGTGAGTTCGAGGCCAGCCTGGGCTACCAAGTGAGTTCCAGGAAAGGCGCAAAGCTACACAGAGAAACCCTGTCTCAAAAAACAAAAAAAAACAAAAAAAAAAAAAAAGAAAGGCCAGGTTGAGATAAACAAATGCCATATGTTCGGCAAATGTATATTTTTAAATTCACACTAGAAGTTATGTTAATTACTATTAAACTAGAGAATGTGCCTATAAACAGTTTAATCATTCTTTTCAAGGGTTATTTCATTGCTAGAGAGTAAAAATAAATTGTAGTTAAATCATTTTAAAAAGTTGTCAATAGGCTCTTGATATTTTAGGAAGAAAACTTCCATCAACACATTCTTGGTAGTGATTCCTTAAACTAATATATAGATAGAAAGAAACACACATACACACACACACACACACACACACACACACACACACACACACATATATACATTTTTAAGTTATAATATATTTTCCTCCAAGTGCTCTATAGTACCTACATAATTAAATTCCCTTACAAGCAGAAATTAGCATTTTATAGATTAAAAATGAATGTCTTCATATATGTGTATCTAAACTCAGTGGATAAAAGTATTGAAGAAAAACATTTGAAAATTCCAGCAAATTTCCTGATCTTTTTGTTTTGTTTTTTTGGGGGTGGTGGGGTGGTGGAGGGGTGTTGAGACAAGGTTTCTCTGTGTGTAGCCTTGGCTGTCCTGGAACTATCTTTGCAGACCAGGCTAGTCTCAAACTCAGAGATCCGCCTGCCTCTGCTTCCTGAGTGCTGGGATTAAAAGTGTGTGCCACCACTACCTGGCTACAAATTTTCTGTTTTGTTAAAGGAGAACATTCTAATTAACTTTAGGTTATGAAAATATTTCAATAGGCCTTTTACTTATGCAAAGCTATGCCAAAATACCATTATGATAATGTGATGAGGTACGAGACAAAAAAAAGTATTAAAAAAACATTGTCGTATAATCTGGTGACTTGAGTTCTATCAGGATGCATACGGTAGAAGGAGAGAACTGACCCCCACAAGTTCTCATCTCACCTCCACACTCCCACACACATATGCATGCATGCAAATAATACATGGGAACATTTTTAAGTCTAAAAGCAGTCTAGTAACAAAAATATTGGAAAAGAGTTCTCGGGCACACACTAAGCTGTCATTAAGAGTAAATCAAAGCCCATGTGTTGTGATTAAAGAAAAATCTCAATGTTTCTGTGACATGAGAAGCCTGTGTAAAGCACAGTCAGAGTCATTTCTGGAAAGGCCATTGGATGGTGGATGTTAAAGTTTCTTATTGATCCCCTGAGACAGCCAGCCTCTGTACAGTCCTCACATCTTGACCCTCAGACCTTGTGATGAGTTTGTACTGACCTCATATAACTGATAGAGTAAGGGGACATTATGAGAAGAATAATAGTCATGTCTGGATTTTGCCTCACATCTATGAGAATATGTTGTAATCCAAAGTGCTAGGTTGGGCATGATAGCACACACCTTTAATCCCAGAACTGGTTTGGAACCTTCAACCCTTCCAGTGGTTAGGAGTATACTGAGATATCCCCTCTAAAGGAAAGAAGAAACTGCTGACATATAGAACTCACACACATAGAAGAAAGCCCAGCACCTGGTAAGCTATTTGGGGCTCTGAAGCCAACACATTCCATATCCTATAATCCACGACTAGGGGGAAATCAGGGCTTTTGGTGGACATAGAATGGGGGTGGACTTTGTTATAGATCTGAAAGACAGTACAAGGAGCTCGAAGATTGGGTAATACAGCTGCAGAAGTTAGGATGCAAGTATCAATGTTGAGGAGAGACAGTATGGAACTTTTGGAATAGCATTTATCATCAATTTTGGAACAGCATCCGTCATCAGTATCACATCCCATAGAAAAGGATTCTGTTGCCATAGGCTATGGACAGACCACACATTTCACTGCCCCACTATAAGTTGAGCTGTGTCAGCCCTACTGAAACACACTTAGACAGACCTAGAAGCCACTTGTAATATAGAAATTGTGACCAGAATCAAAAAATTTGAGTAAGCAGCATAAACAAGTAGCCTAGGAGCCCAATGTTGCCCAACAGAATTTTAGCGGTGCCCCTTGCCCGCATTGGCATACCCAGTAATATGTGGGGGTGGGGCAGGTTCTGTACGACCAGGAGAAGGAGAAAGAAACACATCAGAGCCTGGTGTACATACAGGCTGGCTCAATTTGGAGGATAAAAGTTAGACATGGAGGACAGCCACATTAGAGCCATCTTCTGGAGTGACTTTAAAAGACAGTGCTGAGGAAAAATTATTTTCATAGATCAGAGATTTGAGCTGCACAACCAGTCATCCACAAACATGAGTGTATGGGGGCCGTTTTCACATGCAAACCATTTTGAGTGGGTGGTGAAAGGGCCAGAAGTGAGTCCACATGCCCACTGCCAGCCTACCTCAGCTCTGTCAGTTTTACAGAAGCTACCACCCCCTCACCTCTTCCATCACTTTTCATAACAGCTGAGCAGGTGATGTTGCCCAAACACTGAAGAAATCAGAGCATAGTGAGAAGATGCAACCCTTAGAGTGGTCCATCTGCTAGATGATTTGACTTGGACCTTCCATGTTAGTTACTTTTCTCCTTGCTCTGATGAGACACCTGACCAACGCAACCCAGGGAAAGATTTATTTTGGCTCACGGTTTAAGAGACACAGTCCATGATGGGGGAAGCATGGCAGCAGAAGTATGCTGTGATTGGTCACATAGTCTGAAGCCAGGAAGCCAAGAGTGGACAGGAAACGGGGCAAGCTATACAAGCTCAAGGCTAGTTCTGCTACCCACCTCTTCCAGAGCCTCTCCCCACTCCAAAACAGCACCACCAGATGGTGACCAAGTGTCCAAAATCGTGAACATCTGGGAGACATCTCATAATCAAACCATGTCCTCTGTGGTCTTATCCCTGAGTACCCTAAGCTTTACTAACCCACTCAAGCAGCATAGGTCTCTTTACTCTTCCAGTCATGTGACCAATCACAGAGCCTCTGCAGTAACTGTTGAGAACACTGAATTCATAAATCCTCATGCATACATTCTGAAGTTCCACCCTTTAATTAAGTTCGTTCTTCTGATTGACTGATTTTTCAATTAACTTTTTAATCTGTGAGAGCAGCAAGTCCCTCGGGGCCTAAGGTCAACGCCAATATGAAAAGCTATATTCTAGAAGAGTAATACCAGCAAAAATAATAAAACACACCTGCCACTCCTTATCACAAAATTAAAATGAAAAAAGTATGGTTTTTACATTTTAGTGCATAAACTAAATGCACAAACATTAAGGGTTCGTTCATCAACTTTTTTGTTTTTAAAGATCATTAAAATATTTATTTTTATTTCATGAGTGTTTGCCTACATATATCTATATGTACCATGTGCACACCTGGTACCTACAGAGGCCAGAAGAGACCCACACCTCCCTAGAACTGGCGTTTCAGACAGTTGTGAGCCACAATTTGGGTTCTGGGAACCAAGCCCAGATCCTCTGCAAGAGTAGCAAGTGCTTGTAATCACTAAGTCATCTCTCCAGCCCAGATTCATCCTCCTCTTATGTTTTGGAGACAGGGTCTCACTATGTAGCCCTGGCTTCCCTGGCACTCAGTATGCAAAACTGTAGTTTTCCTGTGTCCCACCCAGTCCTCAGCCGCTCAGACCCAAGTAAACACACAGAGGCTTATATTAATTAAAACTGCTCAGCCATTAGCTCAGGCTTACTACTGACTAGCTCTTGCACTTAAACTCAGCTCATTTCTGTTAATCTATACGTCGCCATTTTTTGGGTGGCTTTACCTGTGTGCCATTACATGCTGCTCCCTGGATGGCAGTCTGATGTTTCCTGACTCAGCCTTCCTCTTCCCAGAATTCTCCTTGTCTGCTTGTCCCACCTATACTTCCTGCCTGTCTACTGGCCAATCAGCATTTTATTTATCAACCAATCAGAGCAACACATTTTCACAGCATACAGAAAGACATTCCCCCATCACAAAACAGGTTAGCCTCTAAGTTAAAGAGACCCACATACCTCTGCCTCCCAGGTGCTAGGATTAAAGTATGTGCCACCATGCCTGGTTTTATTCATCAACTCTTAACAGTTATGTTCATAGAGTTTTATTTATTTATTTATTTATTTATTTATCACATATACAGTATTCTGCATGCAAGTATGCCTGCATGCCAGAAGAGGGCACCAGATCTCGTTATAGATGGTTATGAGCCACCATGTGGATGCTGGGAATTGAACTCAAGACCTCTGGAAGCGCAGGCAGCACTCTTAATCCCTGAGCCATCTCTCCATCCCCAAAGAGAGCAGGATTTGTGTGTGTGTGTGTGGGGGGGGTCTTTTTTGGGGGTGGGAGGTTGTTTCAAGACAAGGTTTTCCAGACCACAGTTTTGAATCTGTCTACCTCATCTTCTTGTTTTTCCACTTTCATTTATGTACTTTGAAGTTGTTACTAAGTACATAGGTTATATTTTCTTGATAAACTGACACATTTATCTGACATACAAGGACTGAATCCAGGACTTTGTGCATGTCAAGCACTGAGCAGGGCAACCCTTGACCTTTTAATTTTCATATTATCTGGGTCAGTGTCCTCTCATTTCAGCTTAAGGTTTCCCTCCAGCGTTTGTTATTTTGCATAGGTGTTAGTCACATGCTGTTGCATTTGCTTCTGTGGGATTGCCATGATTGTTCCTTTATCTCTGAAGAATGATTTTTATCAGAAATGGAACTTCCATTGACAGATTTGTTTTTCTTCCTTCCAGTATTTGAACTATCTTGGGCAAAGCTGTGGAGATGGCTCATTTGGTAAAGTGCCTACTGCCTGAGTGTTGAGGAAGTGAGTTTGAACCCCCAGAACTCGGGAAGCTGGGCAAGGTAGTACGTGATTCCAGGACTCCACAGGGAGGTAGGGAGCAGTGACAGGAGAAACCTCGTAAGTTCACAGGTCAGCTAACCTGGCATAGCAGAGGAGGACAACAAAATGGAGTGAGCAAGACTGTCCAGTGATCTCCACACACACACACCTGTAATCACAACCACCAACGCACAAGCACACACACACACACACACACACACACACACACACACACACACACACGTTTTGTAGAGGGTGTAGGGGGTGAGGATCTTAGACCACTGCCTTCTGCCCACCCCAGATTCCTCTGCTTCCTTGACAACATTATTTATAATTGCTGTCTTAATGGTTTTGATGCTAGTTCCACAACTGTTTTTGGGGGGAGCTTTCTATTTAATTTTTCATTTTGTTGTGGCATTTTTGTCTTTCGATTTTAAAAGCTATTTTATTCTTTTTGGTATGGCTTCTCTGTTCTGACAGTTAATACTTGGAATCAGTGAACTCCCTAGGAGGCTCACTTTTTGGTTTTACAAAGTGTTTGAATAGTTTTTAATCCTATAGCAATGAGTTATCAATGTCCCCAACATAAAGTAGATCAGCTTTGGCTTCTGTGAGACACTGATCTTTTTTTCACTTTTCTGCTTTGAAACTTAAATCTTATGGCAATTTCTGCTTCTGCCCATAATGGAACAGTTGGGAAAACCAGAACTGTAACCGAACTATATGATAGAATGTTCTTCAAACAGCTGGTGTGCAGCAAAGAAAGGGACTGTGAGTTTGGGGAGGGAAGGAGCCAAAGACATTGATGCCTCCGCTTGTCACCTGAGGCAGTTTCCATCCACTGTGCAAAGTAGGAGACCCCAGTGACCCCAGCCGTGTCCCCAGATTGAACATCGAGAAGTCAGAGAGACTGAGTTAGCTAGGGTTTGTAGGACAAAGAAGCAATTAGAAGGAACTGATATCACCTAGAGGCAGCAGTGGGCATTACAGAGGTGTCTCTGGCTTCGGGTGAAGTACCAATCCAGCCATCTGTATAAATAACCTTTGCAAGACTAAGAGGAAATACCTGAAGCTGAGAATGAATGAAGACTCTGGAGCTGGCTGGGGAGAAAGAATTTCTGCTCTGAAAGCTACAGGAAGGTCTTCAGCCTATGCAGGCCACCAAGTAGAGTCCTCTGAAGAGTGTCCGATGAGCAGGGAAACTAGGCTGCTGGCAGTGTTGGATTGCTTGGAGATTGAAAGTAGAAGCTATCAATGAGGTCATACTGATGCCAAGTGTCATCATCATAAATTAGCCAGCTATGTATAGAGAGGATTAGAAGATGTAGTTATTAAGAGCCTTCCTAACCTGAGTGAAAGGAAAGAATGTCAGCCTTAACTTCAAAGAGACAAACATGAGAGCCTCTGTGGGTCCACTCTCACTGGCAGACTAAAGACAAAGGAAAAAGAGATTACAGACTTCCTAAGTGGTAAAGGGTAGCTTGAAGCTCCAGGTTAAGCTCGACCTGTTCCTTCAGTTAGGAAGAATGAGGCACTCAGTGCTCGGCAGGGCAGGACAGAGCCCTGAACTGAACATGAAAGCTAGACCCCCATGGTAATAAAACTCAGTAAACACTGGCTCCACTTCTCTCTGCAGAAAAACAGAAGCCTGCTGCTGGCTTCTCCTCTTCCTCCTTCACCTCCTGTCTTTCTGATTTTATAAAAACAGAGCATCAGCCTAGTATATAACACTGCAACCAGCCCAGATGACAAGCCTTGTCATAAAAGGCAGACTCTTAAAGGCTGGAGGGATGGCTCGGTGGTTAAGACCACTGACTTGAGGACCTGGGTTTGTTCCCAGCACCCACCTATAAAACATATAAGAACTTCTCAGATTAATAGCACATACCACATCATGTAGAACTCAGGTGGCAAAATCCTGCTTCAGAAGTGCACAGTCTGAACACACCACACTCTCAAGGAGTGAAAATATGACACTTAAATTTTAAAAAAAAATACGTATTTTTTGCCCAAAAGAAAATACTGCAAATTTTTGGTGTAGTTTGGTAACTTACTCATGTTTATGTGAGAATGGAGGAGACAAGAGAGATGGTAGATGCCTTCTTTAATTTAGGGGGTAGGAAGAAGCCTGTTGAGAATACAGTATGACTTTCCTGTCATTCGTAGTGATGAGAATTTCATGACCAAAGTCATCCCAGCAACTCCCACGTTCTGCAAAGGTCCTTTCTTCTCTCCAGACACGTATTCATAGGTATTTACTTTTGGGAGGCTAAGTATCCATGGGTATTTACTTTTAACTTGGTTTTCCATTATTTCCAACCCTTGTCAGAGAATGACATTTTCTAATTAGAGATTTTGAAGATGATCCAGTATCCGTTGGCTTCATATCATGTTGCATTGTAACAGTTTGTAAACTTACCTCTGCTTTTTCCACACGCCCTTCCAATTTTACTCCCATGGGGCAAATGCTTCACATTTACCTCAGTCCCCTTTACTGACTTTACTAGGCTGTAAACTTGTTTAAGAGGCCCCTCAAAAGGTTGGTTCAGGATTCACCTGGTCCTCAAGCCCTGGAATTCTTTGAGGTAGCAAATATACTTGGTAAGATAAACAACTGGAGATCAGGCTTCCCCCTTACTCTAGGGGTCTTGGTCTCATTTTTAACATGGAGAAAAGGATACTACCTCTTCAAGGACCAGAGGCAGCTTACTAAGACCATGTCTGGCATGTGACAGCCCTGGTTTAACGAGTCCTTACAGACCAGAGAACTCTGTCCTCAGAGAGCAGTGTTTGGGAGAAGACCTCAGCAGGAGCTGACGTCAGCAACGTAGGGCAGAGAGATGTGTATATACATATATATATACACATTATGTATATATATATGCTTTTAGTGCCTTTTATTATTTTACTCTGGACTGCTTTTCTCCACCTTATTGTACAAGCCTGTTTTAAGAATTTAGGTCAACTTTAAAATCACCTTAGTAACTGCTCCACTGCAAAAAACAAAAACAAAAACAAAAACCGAATCACCCTTGAAGAGCATCATGCTGAAGTAGCTATAAGCAGCAGAGCCTTGGTGGCCAGATCAGAGCGAAGGGAGGCATGTTTGTGACCCAGAAGTCAGCCTCAGACAGGCACAATTCCTGTGTCTTCCTAATTTTCCCCCAAGAGTTGTTCAAGGGGACTGTGGTTTTGCCTTAAGCCAAACCCTTTAACAGCCCAGCATCTCAAAGCAAACGACGGTATTTTATTAGGAACCCCAGCAGATGAAAGCAGGGCTCCATTTGGCTGCTTCTCAGTCAATTAATGCATTAGCTAAAAACAAACCTTTCTGGAAACAAACCCACTACTCGCAGCAGTTCCAAGAGATTTGAGAAACAGAGAGCAAGCTTCGAATACTTATTCAAGGATAAGAAAAGTGATTCACCACCCATCTCAAGCCCAAGGTAACACTCAGCTCAGGGGAGATGATTTTTAAAACAACAGTTTAGTGTTCACAATGACCAGGGAATTCATATCCATCTTTGAATTTATGCGATGCTTCCTGACTCACAGCAACACGTTACTAATAATTAAAATTACAGCTATGTTGATTTGATAAAAGATCGGCCTATGATTTCTAAAGAAAGTGTTCGGTATGCAGGGGTGTGTCAATTGGTCTTCATTTCTAGTTTTAATTCTAGCAGCAGAAAAGGCCTGTGAAAGGCAGTGGCAGCCAGCTTGATGGTACAAGCCTGAATCCCCAGGCTGATGGCAGTAACCTGTGCCCCCAGCCTGACGGGACAAGCTTGTATTCCCAGTTATTTGGGTGGCTGAGAGCGACAGATCAAAAGTTCCAGGCCTGCTAGGCCAACTTGGGAAGGACCTGATTCAAAATAAAAAAGCAGAAAGGACTGGGGATGCAGCTCTGTAATGGAACATCTTGTCCAAGGCCCTAGAGTGTAAGTCTTCAGTATCATAAAAACCACCACTACCACCAACAACAACAACAAAAGAGAGACACAGTGGAGGAAAATACATTTATCAAAAATCCATCAATCTGACTATTCATCCATGCATAACTTCACAATGGGAACTGAAAATGTACAACAAGATTCAGAAGAGCCCCTCCCTTACAGAGCCCTGTTAGGTTTCAAGGGAGAGGCTGCCACTGTTCAGAAAAACACAAGTGAGGGTGCTGGTGTCTGAGACATTAAGAAGCAGGCAATTTTGTGAGCACATCATGTCTTCCTAATACTGGTTGAATGCTAGTTGATGCTGGTTGAATCCATGGGAGAAGATTGCCACCCCCACCAAAGGTAAAACAAAAGGCACACACCCCTTTGTGGAAGACGCTTGTGGAAAGAACATTTTAGAAAGCTGTGGAAAAATCCACATCCTGAAAGCATTCGATTACCCAGAAATTTAAAATGGGATTTTGCTCAGTGGCAAGAGTACAAATTCATCCCTGCAAGTCTGGCTTCTGTGGTCAGAGACGCACGATGGCTTGGAGGGAAGGTTAATTTGGAAGGCAGATAAACTGGGCTCTAAAACAGATTCATCAAATGTTATCACTGAAGCGCCCCCCATCCCTGCACCTGAAGCTTTCCAACATGCCGTGCACTCTGAACACAGTCTGAGGAGGTTACAAACGGTTTCAAGCGCAATTTGCTCCCCGTTTTTATTCCCTGCTCACTGAGTTATGTGCTGCTAAACATTTCCAGAAGACTGTCAAAACGTAAGCATCCCAAGGTTTACACAGGCCACACCATTAAATAACATATAAGCACGAAGATTTAAACATTGTTTTCCAGCAATGCTAAATATTTTAGCTAAGAAAAAACTGAGGCTTGAAATGCAATAAGCATTTAAATGACTCTTTTCTGTGCCAGAATTCTTATTTTTCCCTGTGCGACCCTGGCTGCTGGGATTAAGGCGACCCCAGGGAGCTCGCTTGGCAAATGGTTGTGGGTTAGGAGGTGCAGCAGGGGCTTGGCGACAGCGTGCCACCCAGCTTCAAGAAACCCAGCCACGACTGGAACCCAAGAATCAGTGTGTTCCCTTTGTGGTCAGCTTCACATTTTTTCCTCTCCTTGGAAAAAAATTAAAAAGACTGCTACGAAAATTAGGCCTGTCTCCCACCTCCCAAGTAATCATGAGGTGGGCCAAGAGCAGAGCCAAAAGGTTCCAGGGCTCTACACTAGGGGAGCCTGGCTCCCCCGGGGCAGGAGGCAAGAAAGCACACGGAGTGAGATGCCTACAGTGCCTCAGCCTTACAGAGGGACACAGTCCGGGGACCGTCTGCAAACAATGACAGCAGCCATGCCGCTCCAGACATGTTGTGCTGTCACTTTGGGGAGAAGAAAAACCCAGAACAAATTTCACGTGGTTTTCACCACATGGTGATTGCAGTCCAATTCCGGGCCTGTCACAGGCATGCCACCCACTGAGCAGAAGTCATGGAAAGCAGGCCTCCTTCAAAGACTCTCAAGCCACTGCCTCTCAAACAGAAAAAGTCAAGAATTTCAAAGAAGTGTGGTCCCATCTCCACCGACTTCTGGACCTCTGGCTTCTTCTTATTCACTGTGCAGAATTACCCTCAGCCCCACATAAGTCTAGGCAAAGCCAGGGCGCTCACCCATCAAGACCAACAGCTCGTAAAGAAATGGGTGGACTGTGTACTTTTTATGAGACCTGGGTCAGTGTTTACTTTCCATGAAAAATCTGATCTTCTATAAAATTTCTAGCAAGTGTCGAAAGGGAATGTAGGAACTCAGAGGCTTTCCTCCACACTCCAAAGCCCAGAGCTGGAGCCCTGTGTTTTATAGCATCCTCACACTGGTACTAATCTTTGAGGGCGATATGTAGATATCATATCATGTGATGGAAATTACGCCTTTGTTTGGTCAAACAGACATGGAAGGAGTCACATGTACACATGCCCTATTTCTGGTAAAGATCCACACCTGTAACAGGTGTGCAAATAACTTATGATGTTGACTCTTTCCAACTTGAATATCACTTTGTGTGTCAACCTGTAGGAACAGGGATGGGGGCCTTCAGAGACTAAGAATGTTCATACACACCTCAATAGGTCAATCAGTATCATCTTGGGGAGAAGACTGCTGTTGAAGGTAACCACAAATTCTTTTCAAGATTAACTTCTTTTCCAAAATCAGCAGAAGGAGGCAAATTTCAGGGGTTAGCTACAGCAAACTATGAGTCTGGTATAACTCGGTAGAAAATTACAGTACAAATATCATTTTACCCCAGTTCTTATGTCCAACTTCCACTGAAGCTTTATGTTATTTTAGTCATCATGATAAGAAATTGTACCAAGTGGGGCTATAAGGGGATGGCCCCACCAGTAAAGTACCTGCTGTCCAAGCATGAGGACCCGAGTTTGGATCCATCAGCCACATAGAAACCCATGACTGGAGGCACTCACGTGTTACCCAAGAATAGGTGGTATGTTTGTGTATATGGGGACATGTGGATCCCTAGAACTCATTGGCCAGGTAGGTAGCCAAATTGTTGAGCTCTAATTCCCTGAGAGACCCTCTCTCAGTAATTAAGATGGAGAGTGAGCAAAGAAGGCACCCAGTCCTGAACTCTGGTTTCCATCCATATATGCACACATGTGTATTCACACTTAAGTACTTACAGATAAACATAGTCACGTGAGCACATGTTTTCCAAACACACAAATTGTCTTTAAGTATTAAAGATGACCAGGGTGAGATATCAGTTCAGTAGTTCTTTCCCTCCCAGAGTGAGACACACGTTCTCTACTCATTCTACACCATGAAAATGAGCTCACACATTACCTTGAGAGCTAACTCCAGGAGGAACAGGATATCCCCAAACATGGCATGAGGACGAATCCATTCATGACAATCATGGTTGCCATCCATCATGGAACTACACAAGAGCAAGCAATCAGTAGCTTTGAAAATAGTTTATTTTCCCCTTCACAAGCACACAAACCTCTGACCATGATACAAGGCACCCCAAATTAAATAAAAACTTAGAGTATATTTGTCTGACATGATTCAAGATAAAGTGATTTTAAAGGCAAATGGGTGCCAACTATGGGGGTGGGATTAGGCTGGTACCAGCACAAGGGGGTGGACATTATTCTTACAGTGTCTGTTAAAATTGGCAGTAATCAGCATGTGTTCATCATGTAAGTATTTATCCCAAATCAGCACGCTCAGGAGAAGAATTGTGTCTCAGTTTCTTCTGTCTCTATAATAAAAATGCCAAAAGCACTTCCTTAACATTCAAAACTTTTCCCTAGTAGACTTGGTACGAGTAAGAGAATATGATTACTAAACATCCTCAATGTGGCTTTCATTACGAAAAAACATGTTTCACATAAAACCTTCATAATATAATCCAGAGGCCAAATTTGTGCATGTTTAAAATTTGAGTCCAGGCTGAGTATTGGTTCTTTTTTCCTTCCAGTGTTTTTCATTTTTATAAATATATACCCAGCTTTCTACTACTTTAAACATCCTCAGCACTCTTTGCTATAGGAACCACGGCTGCCTTTCAGTAGACTATCATTCAGGTAGGAGACCTCCATCACTTTCCTTCAGACTTAATCGAGAGCAAGTTAGTGTTGACCAAATCCCAGTATATAAAAGATACAAACACAGGTTTGTGGGCAGAGTGCCAAAGAATAATTAGGAATAATTCCACATGATCTTGGTACAAAAACATCCAGAAAATGAATGATTGCATTTCATATAAAAAGCCTTGACCTGAATTTAAATGAGACAGATGCAGAAGGGGTGAAGCAATGCTTCAATCCGAGATAGGACTCTGCAGTTCTGACCATTTTACAGCCCAATCCAGGTCAGTCCTTCTACGGGCCCCCACCAGTCACGTTTGAGGTAGATGTCGATGGCTTGAAGAGAGGTAGGTAAAGTCCAAACTTGTTTTCAATGCCTGCAAATGTTGCAACTGCCAGTTTATAGCCCCCGACATGGTCAGGATTGGGAGCAGGCAGAGTAATTCGGGATTTAGGAACTTGCTCAGATCCCACAGGCTTCCTAGGAAAAGAGTAAATCCGAATCAACTGAGTGTTTTAAAAATCCCAGGAGAAACCAATAAAACCATGCAACAAGAAGCAAAAATTGGATTCTAGTCAACTGCATGCTCCCTTTGAAATGACCTTGCGGACACTATCACAGGATCCAGGCAGCTTTGTGTGCTTTTCTCAATGGGAACTGAGCATTAGAGGAGGCAGGAATTCAGTGGTACATTCACCATGACACTTACACTCCTCCAAAATCGACATAGAACCATCGCTGTAGCAATTCATAAGTCAGCAAGGTGACCCCAAACTGTGGCGAGGACCGGAACACACGAGCTATGACAAAGATGGAAAGAAACAACAGACACCATTAGATTTTTAAAAAAATTTACCTGATACCAAAAGGTTAGTTAAGAACCAATTACTTCCGTACCAGCAGCTCCTTTCCACAAGGCTTTTGGGCCTTCTTCCCGAAGGATCTTTCTGAAGCAGTCCATCACACCGGTGTAAGTGGTCTGGCCAGCCCGGGCAGCCACCTGTAATCTAGTCTTGATAACATCAGCAGGGGTCACTAACGATGCTGCAGGCATACCTGTAGGCGAGACCACACAGTCCCATCTCAGTCCACTCACATTCTCACTATATAAAAATAACTGTGCTTTGAACTGCTGGCCGTGGAAAGAAAGGTGAGAAGCCAGTGTAATGAAATGCCCATTTTGCTGTCCTCTGGAAAGCACGACATGACGGTACTGTCTGCGAGTGTCCACCGTCCCTCCTACCTTCGTTTGTTGTTTCTATTCTTAAACACATAAATATTTTTAAGCAATTATTTATCCGTAACACTATTTCAAGTGGTTGAGAACAAACAGAGAAAGTGGTTTTCAAAAAAAAATTTTTTTGCTTTCCTGTTGAAATCAGAACCTCACAAAGTTATTAGGTCTGATTTTTCAGAGGTGAAGCTTATTATGTATTTCCTCTTCATGGTTTCCTGGCTGCTGGCAGTCACAGGAGGCTGCCTTCTCTCACATATCCAGCCACCCTGCACTCCAAAACCCTAACCTCTCTCACCGGGCTGTAACGATAGCAAAGCAAACACCATGAGCCTGTGTGTGATTCTCGCACCCACCGATCCTGCCCTCTCCCTAAACTGATAGAGCTAGAAAATTGTAACAGAAGGCTTACAATTTATACTGGCTGGTAATCAGTAAGAAAGGAACAACAACAACAACAAAATCCCTCCCCAAATTACCAACGGGAAACTTTTCTACAGTTGTTTTTATCCAAAAATGGGGCAGCCCATGTTTAGAGTTTTTAAAAGGGAGACTATTCAGAAAACACTGTCTCTTATGGTTTTATTACTTTTCCATTATGAACCTATTCCAAACCAAACTGGTCAGATGCAGATGCATAAATCTCCTTTGCTTTTTTTAAGGCTTAATAATTCTGTAAGAATTTCTGTCCAAACCAACATGGTCTGGCTTAGAACTCCATCTCGTCCTTCAACAGACAGTTTTAAAGTCACAGTGTGAGCTAGGGGTGGTGTGTAACTGTGTACTACATGCTCCCATTTCTACCAGAGAAGCAGAGTCTCTTCCTCTTGCAGCTCCACTCAACTCCTGTGACACTGATTCTGAGAAACAGTCGTTACAAAACACTCTGCAGTTTTACATGTGAAAAGCGCACTTTCTACCCATGTTCACCTAAGAAATCGCACTGGGCTTCCTATTAGCTTGGAGGGATTACTGTCATTTTGAGCCAGGAATTTATCCTCTGACATGATGAAAGGAAACACAAAAAAATGCTTAGAAACCCACTGTATTCACACTACCCACTTTGCTTCACTTCCTGGTTTAGAGGGAGTTTAGCAGGGAGTCTCTTCTAGACATGAAATAAAATCTTTCTAACCACTTTGCAGGTATGATCATGTGGGGCTGTGAAAGACACAGGGGCGATAATGGGGGAAATGTTCTTTTTCCATTACAGTGCTTTTCATAAACATTTCCTGGTCATGGGAGAAGTAACGGAGAAGAAGAGAGTATGAAGGATAGAGCCAATGGGAATAAAAACGCCTGACTGAAAATGTTAAAAGAAACACATAAACTACTTAATAAGTTGTCTGACAAAGCAGATTACGGTGGGTGGGTGTGTGTGTGCATGTGCGTGTGCTTGCACGTGTGCACATGCCCTAGAAACCCTACAACCCAAACACAAGCTCAGCCATATCTATCTGTAGGCCCCACAGTCCCTAATGGATGAAGTCTAGAGTCTAGGAGCCACTCCAGACATCACCGTGGAGACTTCTAAGGTGGGGTTGACAGTAAACCCAGAGAACTGGGTTTAGCTACTCTAAAACTTGGCCAGGCCAGCCACTGGTCCTGCAAAGGGCTTGGCCACCAGATAACTGAGTGGGCAAAGACTCCAAATCCATTTGCCTGGTCATTCTCTGCTTTCAAAAGCATGAAGTCATATGGATGAAATGGCCTGGGTGTGGAAGAAGAGGAGATATCCAGAAGACAGGAAAGTATCTTCTGTGTCCTCAACAGGAAGATTGCAGTCTATCAATAAGACTCACACATGCATAGCTCTGGGCCATCCACCACCTTAGCAAGAAAAATGACACCGGGTGTTCAGGAGCCAATAAAAACAACTGAGGTTTCCAGGGAGCCAGAAACTATAGAAGATCACTGATAGCAAAAAGAAAATGTGAATCCAGACAGCTTTGGGGACAAAGACATTAATTTTCATAAGTATTATATTAGCATTAATATAATACTTTGTGTTTCTCCATTTAAGGTTTAAAAAGTGAATGCATATTTCTTTTGGGTCAAGGCCGATACATTCTAAATTCCACTTCTTGGCTGCTTTCGATATGATCAACCTGCTATTGACAGCAATGTGATAAAGTTACTCGTTAAGAAGGAGAAAAATCTCATGTTCTGTTTATATTTCCAAACTGAGATTGCAAGAGGCATGTTGCATTGATAATTCACAAAGGCTGGTTGATACTGTCCAATGGAAGATGACTAGATTTTCTTTTAAAACTGAAATGTAAGTGTTTGTTTTCACTTAGGACACTGGATCCATTTCCATTGATGATGGCTACTGGACTTGTTCCTCATGGGTTTTCTGTTTCTTCCACTTCCTGTTACTTCCCTTTTGATCTGGAGATCAAATATCTCAATAAATATAATAACTGTGACACAGCCGTGACCCACAAATATCTATGGCACGGCTGTGCCTCCAACACACACATCCTCTTCCAGCAAATTGAGGATGATAGTCTACTTTTGCTCTGTCCTTTTCCTTCCTTCATGTGTCTCCCAACAGCTCTTCTTGCATAATAAATACAAACATCTGAGTCAGCGACAATTTTGAGTGACTTACAGCTACAACTTTTCTGTCAATGCTGCTTAAAGTATCCCACATTGTTCTTCTTAAATTCACTCCTTATTTGGCTGCAGAGAGGGGAGCCTTGCAAGCAGAGTAGACACAGGCTTCATCCTCCCCCTGGATGCTACTAAGCCTGGGAACATCACTGTGGTTCCAGACTTCATCTCCTGGGCAACTGGAAGAAGGTATTGTGTTGCAGATGAAAAACTCATCTTCTATTACTCACTTCTTGTTGCTTGTCCTTCTGTCCTAACCCTGATATCCAGGGAACCTCTTTCGAAGGTAGTAGACCGACATGCCTGTCAATGTTCGTAGTTCCCACCTCTGGAATTCTGTGCCACATTCTACAGTGTTGTCCCTACCATGTCTTTATTTCCCAAATGTCTAACTTTTTCTCCTTTTCCTTATTCTTTTCTCAAGGCAGGTTCTTCCTTTGGCACCCAGACTGTCCTCAAACTCTTTAATTCTCCTGCCTCATCTTCCTGAGTGTTGGGGTCATGGATGAACAACACTACATGAGGCCTCGCTTGGATTTCCTTGGTCAGATCTGTTTTATCATTCAGAATCATATGGATCTTTAATTCTGACAATCATTTTGTTAATTAAAAAACAAAACCCACCCAAAGTCAATTCTGGCTACAAAGTGAGTGCAAGGTTAGTCTTGCTCATCCTAGTGAGAAGCTGTCTCAAAATAATAAACCACGTAATCAATGCATTAGACCTTGGGTCCAGCCTCAACACCGCCAATAAACACATAAAGTAAATTTCAAATGCCACAGAACTTCACATGTGTTACGGCAAGTCAATTTCCTGATTTTGACCTGGTATGATAGTTACGAAAGATACAAGGTTCCTAGGAAGAGTACGTGGAATTTCACTATATTGTTTTTTACAACTTCCTGTGTACTTACTTTTATTTAAGAATAAAAAGTAAGACACAAAGAATCCCCTGCAGGCTTCCTAATTACAGTTCTTGCAAGTTCCCCTCTGGTCCCTAAATTACCGTTTCTCCACCATTTTTCAGTTCTCTTTCCTTGCTGTCCCTTCCTGTCTGAGGATGCAAACCGGTGGGCTCAGCAGCCACTGAATTCGGCCGTGGGTGGCACCTGCCGTACTCCAGACCTGCTTCCCCCACAGCTCTCTGTTTCGGAAAGGAGACTCCTTCATGCTGAGGGGACTAAGGCAGGCTGGCAGGGCTGAACCTTTCCCAAATGCTGATGTGTAGAAAGCTGAACTGTGCAGCGAGAATAATTTATTTTCTACTCCACTGGGAAAAAGCTGTTAATTTATGTTTTGCTGCACCTGTGGTTAAGGTTCGACATGCGCTTAAGCCCTGCCCTGCTTTCCGTCAGTTCTACACATGCTGTTTCCAAGCCAATGGCTCATTCTCTACACTACAATTCTGAGGTTTCAACTTGTGGACAAATGTTGCTTGAAGCTCTAAATGACATGGGGGGTGGCTAAGGTGGCTGTGTGTCCAGAAATGCAGCTCTTTAACTTACTTCTTTTAGCACACCTAAGGCATTCTATGTTCACTCAGAGGTCGAGTCTCCACTTTGGCTTTTACATTATCAGTAGTCTTTCCTGCCATGGCTTTGGCCTGTAGCATCAATTTCAGACTCAGGCTGGTTGCCTCCTGAGTACTGAGTGCTGATGCTGCTCTTTTTAATGTGTATTTTCTAACAGTTTGAGACATTCTGGAAGAATTGGATGAGTATGTGCACTTCATTACCCAGATCTGTCTCCGCTATGTTTTATTCTCAAGGCTCTCAGAATTGAATTATTCAATTATCAAATCTGTGTAAACAGCCAATTCCCTCTTAGGGTTGTATAACATACTTTGAGCCACAGGCCCACAAAAAAACTGCTCCTGATCCACACTCAAAAACAAACATTAAGTTCTTGTTTAGAGCTGAGAAGCTGCGGGGTAGTAATAACGGCATTCCAGGTGTGCTGGCTGGTTTTTTGTCAACTTGACACAAGCTAGAGTCATCTGAGAGGAGGGAGCCTCAGTTGAGAAAATCCCTCCATAAGACTGGGCATAGGCAAGCCTATTAGTGATTGATGGGGGAGGGCCCAGCTCATTGTGGGTGGGACTACCCCTGGGCTGGAGGTCCTGGTTTCTATAACAAAGAAAGCTGAGCAAGCCTTGGGGAGCAATCCAATAACAACATTCTTCCATGGCCTCTGCATCAGCTCCTGCCACCAGGTTCCTGCCCTGTTTGAGTCCCTGTCCAGACTTGCTTCAATGATGAACAGTGATGGGGAAGCATAAACCAAATGAATCGTTTCTTCCCCAAGTTGCTTTTGGTCATGGTATTTCAGCACAGCAATAGAACCCCTAACTAGGACACCAGGTGAGTGCTCAGAGAATAGGATGGCTGTGGGGCTAAAACACCAGCATAACGCTGGCGATGCCTCCAGAATTTCAAGACTAATGTAGCTTCATGTTAAAACAATCACACTTTCCACCAGCAAACTCAGTTCCTAGAATCTGTTTCTCCAGAAGGACAGATCCAAAACCGGAGAAAATCTTTATGCCTAAAGATCTGCTTTATTTTGATAAAATCCAAACTGTCATTTGGACAGTTCTAAGATCTATGATTAAGAACGATATGATTCTATCTCTTTACTGAATTCTATTTTAGAACATATTCATTTCCATGAGTCGTATATTTGTGTTTTCTTGGGCATCACTCAGGCATTTATTCTCTTAAAGTTCAGTTTCTTTAAGTTTATTAAGCTGTTTTTCTTTGTGTCTTCTTTAAATTCCTGGAATTCTTTGATGACATTTGTGATTGGTTGTTTTTAAATTCTGTGTCCTGGAGTTCATCAAGGTAATTCTCATCGGCAGACATTTTCACAGGACTGGTAGATTTGGGGGTAGAAAGCGATGCTGTCTTCATCTTTCATATTGTTTATATATTTCGCCATGAGATCTGAGCCTGTGGACTTCTTCTGTTAGTTCCTCTTGTCTAATATGGACAGAGTGAGTTGGGACAGAAGAGGGAATGTGCAGGTTGGGCTGGGCCTAGAGGTTGGATGTGGCTTAGGTTGAATGAAGTCAGATGGACACGGGGGACTGGGCTGGTGTGCTGGGTTAGGGACCATATCCTAGTTCAAGCTTGGAGTTTGGGGATAGATGTGGGTAGGGTGGTATGAGAAGGGAAGTATTAGGTGAACTTACCAGGCTAGACCCTGGAGACAGATGTGCAGGATCTGGCTGGGTGAGGAGGTTGGATGTAGCATGGGAGGGGCTCGTAGGCTTAGGCAGGCAGGGAGAGTCCTGACGGAAGCCTAGAGATTGGTAGCAGCATAGGCAGGAACGGCCAGACTTGGCTGGGGCACTAGATGTGGGATTGGGGATAGACTTGGGGAGTTGGGGAGAGTGTATGGAGGGGAGAATCAAAAGGACTCACCTAGCTAGACCTATTCAACAGATCCTTGCTCAGCCATGTTCACTGCCGCTTTCTTCACAATAGTTAGAAAATGGAAACAACCTAAGCATCCTTCGACTGACTAATAGATAATAAAAATGTGGTACATATACATATTGGATGTAAGGGCTATTATTGTTTGTCAGTTTGACTACATCTGGAATGAACTACAATCCAGAAATGGAGGGCACATCTGTGTGAGATTTTTTTGCTTGGTTTGAAGTGGGTGAATCCACTTCTAGTATGGACCTTTGAGGTAGGAATACACACATCTTTGATTTCGATCTTGAGACAGGAAGACACACCTTTGATCTGGGCCACACCTTCTGCTGGAAGCCTATATAAGGACACAGAAGAAGGAAGCTTTTGCTCTTGGCCTGCTTTCCTTCACCTTGTTAGCACAAACATTTCTACACTGGCACTGGAGCCTACTTCTTTGGGATTCCTACACACACTGAAGACCAGCTGAGACTCCAGTCTTGTGGACTGAGCAACTACAGGATTCTCGGACTTTCCATTCATAGCCAGCCATTGGTTTTTGTTTTTTTTTGTTTGTTTGTTTTGGTTTTTTTTTTTTGTTTTTGTTTTTGTTTTTTGAGACAGGGTTTCTCTGTGTAGCTTTGCGCCTTTCCTGGAGCTCACTTGGTAGCCCAGGCTGGCCTCGAACTCACAGAGATCCGCCTGCCTCTGCCTCCCGAGTGCTGGGATTAAAGGCGTGCGCCAGCCAGCCATTGTTGTTGATTAACTGGGCTGCAGCCTGTATGTCATTCCAATAAATTATATATATATAATTATATAGATAGATAGATAGATATAGACATAGATATAGATTCATTCTATAAGTTCTTTTCCTCTAGAGAACCCTAATACAATGGAATATTATTCAGCTGCAAAGAAAAATATGATACTATGAAATCTGCAGATAAATGGACTGAACTAGAAAAGAACATATTGAGTGAGTTATCCTAGACAAAGAGAGACAACGTATTACATGTTTTTTTCTCACCTGAGGCTCCTAACTCCAAGTCTTCAGAAGAGAGTACATAAAAACTAGGGAAGTAAAGAGGTATGCAGATGCACGTGAATGCGGGGTTGCAGGGAGGCTTTAGACAGAAGGAGGAGGGAGGAGAGTAAAATAATAAGGTATCTGAAAAGATCATAAGGAATCACACTATTAGCTATCTACTTAATAAAAAAAAATACCTGTAACACGTAAGTCTGTATGTACATATTCACAAAGAGTTCAAATGAAATTTTCCCACCTGGGCTAACGATGCCACCCCCAAGAGCCGCAGACTATCTAATAAGAATCTCAACACAAGGCATGAAATACCCTCTTGTGAGTTGTTGGTCAGTATTTTCTAAGAGACTTCTAGAACATTATAGGCTACTGTTGGTGCCAAAGGCTAAGTTTCAATTGCCGAAGATACAATGCCCTTCAGACACAGGACCAAGAGGACCAGAGCTGGGATCCAATCCGAAAGACTCTTCCCTGAGCACCATCTTTCATGGTACCAGAAGGCACCAAGCAAGCTTTGAAAGGAGAGCAGCAACCAATCGTTCTACCCAACTATGATGTCTCTGAACCACAACAACTGGCACAACATCACAACCCTCAGGGCGCAAGAGTGGCACGTATACCCTGGTGTTCTCCAACCGGACTTAAGGCCCAGTCAACAAGAAGTGAAATCACACCTTGTGCTGGAAACCTGGCCAAATACTTAGGGTTAGCGAAGTCACAGATGTTGGAGGAGAACCTACAACTGCCAGTTTACAAACAAGCATAACCCCCAACTCCTTTCTAAATATTTGTCCTTAGACCCACAGGTAAGTAGTTCTCACCCCTCATCAGGGAAACTTCTCTTTGCAGCAGATAAAGACCATTGCAGAAAATCACAACTGATCAAAATGTAGAGTCATGAAGCCTAGCCCCAACTGACAGATCTACCACACAACCCCTGTATTTAAGGCTCAGGGTATTTGTGGAAGAAGGACAGACAGACTGTAAGAGCCAGATGAAAATAAAGTCCGCTATAAGATTGTGTATCCTGGAAGTCTTACCAACATGGCTGCCTAAACATGAACTAAATAAGCAAGGATGATGGCCATAGTCATAACTAACATGAAGGGAAAGCTTGAGACCTCAACCCTGTAAAAGACTTAGAGGTACCTAAGGAAAGCTGAAAGCAGGAGAAACGGTCTTCTCCCCGGAAGAGCACACCAACTGGTTTTCCAACACCAGATAGTCAACTCCAAAAACATATATGTACAAGTAACATTACATAGATCAAGCAGGTGGTATTTATATGTTTAGAACACACACACACACACACACACACACACACACACACACACACACACACACACACACTAACAACACAATGACAGAAACAGAGGCCATGAATGTGAAAAGGAAAGGTCACAATGGGGACATGGGAAGGACTGCAGGGAGAAAAGGGAAGCAAGGGAAGTAATGCAATTATATCATTAGCTCAAAACACTATAACGAAAAATAAGGATATGATCCAGCTGTTTAAACTATGTTTAGGGAGTTTAAAATTATACACAATAACATCACTATGGTTGAATATTTCTGAATACTAACATGATGGCAACTACTTTAAATCTTTGTCTACTATTCCATTTAATCCCACAATACTTTTGTGAAGCTACAACAGTCATCCCCAGATTTGAAGAAGCAGGTCAAGAGGGAGTCAGTGACCTGTGTAGGTCATAGGGGTCTGCGTGGGGAAGTGAATCTGAGCCTTGGAGTCTGATCCCACAACACAGGCCACTAATCATCACCCTACAGTAGTCAACAGTGCTGAAGGATCAAAATGCAAACCACAGGTACAGTTCCATTGAAACTCCATCAACACCATCCAAGTAGGAAAAAGCAAGGAAGTTAAGTAAGGCTGGTGAGATGGCTCAGGGGTAAAGATACTTGCTACCAAGACTAACAGCCCAAGTGTGGTTCCTGAGAGCCACACAGGGAAGAGTAAACCGACTCCCTCACTTGTCCTCTGACCTCTGTGGACTACAGCATCTATCTACATATACATCTTCATAAAGCACACGAATAACTGTAATAAAAACATTTAAGTTAAATAGCAACTCTCTTCCAGCAATGGAATCATGGATAATACCTACCGTTCCTAAATATTTTTACAGTGAGCTATATTACTTTCATAATCGGGGGGAAAAATGAAAATAAATGTTCAGCTCTCGTAACATGCCCTACCTAGTATATTCCTACCCTGATATGAAACTGGTTCTGAGTGCATGTTTTCTCCAAGAGAAGAGTGCAATGTTTTTATAGTTTGAGGAAAACAAGGTTAAGAGAGAATCTTTGATCCTGAGCTGAGCTCTAGTATTCCTCCCCTAATTTCATATCTGGTACTTGTGGAGCAATTTATGGGCAGATTCTTCGAGATTCAGTCTTCATGTTTACTGAATTCATGATACATGCTAGGTACTATGCTAAGAGCCTCCCATGATACAGGCTGGCCTCTACAGTTTGAGATTCAAAGCTGAGGAAAAGAAACCTAGTGAAGTAACAACCTGACAAAGGTCACACGTCAAGAAGCAGTACTTCGTTTTCCTTAGGCCCTAGCTTATTTCAATTGAGCAATTTAAAATAAATTGTATAATGCTTTCTTTCCATTTTTCCTCATTTATATGTATGTAAATGTGATCATTCAGGACACAGTGAATGAATAGTTGAATTGGAAGTGAAAAATAGGAGTTCTGTATTCCAGATCTTGCTTCCTTAGTGTTGATACAATGGTTGGTTTCCAGATCTCATTACTTAAACAACTAGAGTCCTCCCTCAACTACCCAGGACAGAATAGCCCTGGCTCACAGGCTAGCATCCATGTGTTTGAGGAAAAGATTAAGGATAAAGGAGAAGTGTGACTTGGCTTCCTGCTATCGGGGTCCTGCAGGGAAGGGGAAGCATGAAGTAGCTACTCAAAGCTGGGGTTCACCTCCCATCCTGCTTTCAGGAACAGCTCTAACCTCCAATCTGATGACAGCAACATGTCTATCAAAAATGTTGGGATCCAGGCAGCCCAGGACTGCCCTAGGGTTTGTTAACTCATTAAAAGTTTGTTACCACTTAGAGAGCTAATCCAGACAGATCCAGCCATTAGCTTCTCTGTCTGGACAAGGTGGTTCACAAAAGTCAGGCGATGATCCTCTACCGTGCCGATAATCAGTATCGATTTTTAATTCCCTATTTTTCTGTGTATTGGGATAATTTAGTGTAGCCCAGCAGCAAAGACAGAAGACAGTTACTTCTATGACTCACTTAACATATATCTAGCCCTTGAACTGACAGCCACTTCAAGAAATGTCTGGCCAGCCTAGTCACTTCTGTTCTATTACATTTCTAAATAAATGACAATAACTTAAGTTCTGGACAAGCTTACATGCACTAATTTGTTTAGACACCTTTAGGGCATGAGTATTTAAAGTTTTAAAAAGTTGAGGCCAACTCATTTTCACTCTTGTGCTACTAAGTGAAATTAGGAAATAATATGGACCATGAATTAGAATCTACCAGTATGAGAGAAAGCAAATAAATAAATCAACCAATTGTTAGTGGATACTCTAAAGCTAAAGTTCACTTTATAATCTAACTTGACAAAATATAGATTAATTCCTTATCTGCCCCCCAAAGCTATTCAAAGACAATCATGAGGACTCAGTCAACAAACGACCCTATTTCTGCAGTATGGGTGGGGTTAGGGCAAGAGGCTAGAGGGTTGGGGGACGGGTGGTGGGCAAGCACAGCACTGCATGGGTGAGACTTACCGGCTATGGCACCAGCTAAGAGCAGGCTTCCTGGGCTCACCTGCCCATCTTCGTTTGCAAAGGAGGCCTTCACATGGGCATAGCAAGGGAAGTAGATGGCCGAGAAAGGAATGTCCCGCAGAAAGCATGCTTTGGCACCCTGTGAGGTTTGCAAGGGCAAGAAACACCACATGAAACACACATCCCATTGAGGAGGTCAGGCTGCTCTGGAACTGACCTCAGAACAAAATATTCCTGGAGAAGACCAAATTTGTTCTCACACACTGAAAGGGGAACAGTAAACTGTAACCCGAATTCTTGAAGCCACAAGCCTGGGTTTTGCTCTTCTAAACACAACTCGATTTGTCGTAGGGTGTGAGGATGTGGGAAAGGGAGTTCTCGTTTACTCTAAGACTGAGATTTTAATTAAAACAATTTTGGAACTCTGCCTGTGACGCTTTTCAAATCTCTGTGGGTGGAAGTAGCTGCCATTTGAAGGAAGATCTGTTGGCTGGTCTCAAAGCAAGACAGGAAGCAAGAATCAAGGTGCCTCTGTGTTTATACATCAGGAGATAGACAAGCTGTGTAGGTGCAAGGGAAAGGTCCCATGTCTGTATCTTTTGAGAATCTGATGAAAGTGTTGGAGTCTTTCCCAGAAAAAAAAACTACATATACATAAAAATATCTTTTCAGAGAGCACTTGGATTATCCATTGTTTTGTGTTCATGAAATATTGATAAATACCTACCTTAAAATATTTACCATAATTCTGACACATTCAAGAGCTCAATATAGGACAATTAACTTCAGGAATGAAGTTTTCACTAAATAATTTCTGATGCCAAGATCATGCCATGCTAGGGCCCCAAGCATTGATGATACAATACCAGAAAGAGAACACGGTGTTATAATGCAAACTACAACACACACACTGTTTCTTAGGCAGGCTGAGTAGGAGGGAAATTAGCCCCTTTCAACACTTAATGACTTAATACTGTTTCTTTCACAGATTTCTAATGCTCCAAATTTCTACCAATTATAGAAATTCCCAAAAGACAATAATGAATTCATCCAGACTCAACAGATCTAGTCACATCCAATGACAGCCACGGAAGTACAGTTGTGCAGTGTTGAGGATTTCTGTCTGTTGTTGGCTCCAGTCGGCCCAAGTTCTTCTGACCACTCACTCATCTGTCACTCCCTGTGACTGACTCTTCCTAACAAACACATTTCACTCCTAACTCTAACAGAGATGTGGGGGTATAAAACCCTGAGTCTTCTTTCACAGAAACTGTTATTAACCCAGGTCTACTGCAACGTAATTAGTCATCTTACACAAGTAATACAAGTAGAACTTTATACTTAATCCTATTAAATTGAATTCCAGTTTAGCTCCTCCTTCCAACCAGAACAAAAGGCTTAGAATCTGGATTCTGTCCAGATTTGACTGAATTTGGGTATTCCTCTTTTGAGTGACCCATGGATACTTTCTGTGTCCATTCTGCATGAAGGTCTTAAAAAAGGGCTGGTCCCCCTCAGGGGTAGGTCAGCTCATGCAAGTGCAGCCTGTCACTCCCCCAACCGTTAGATGACTAATAGAAAATAAGTACGACAGCATCCATCACTTCACACATGTAAAACCTGATGCCCAGGACGTTTATCTATCAAGTGTACATTTGAGGGTCACGTTCCGATCCAGTAACTGCAGATGAGTCGAAAACACTAGATGCTAAGAATCTGCTTTCGGACAGTGCCAGCTTTCGGACATGGAGCACCCAATGCTTCCTTTAGGGTTAGTTCTTTAAATAAGCTTAGAGAATTAGCACCACTTTCTAATTTCTTCTTTTCTTCTCTGTTTTGATTCTTGCTTCAGGTTTTCCTCTGAGTTCTGGTTATCTGTCCACACATGTGTGCTGTCCAGGAGATGCAGACGAAATATGCAATTCCAGTAAAGATTAGTTAAATAGGGCTCCCTCTCTTCTGTGAGTAAAAAGTACCTCACATTACTTCCTACATAAATCACGAGGATTTCTTGATTGGTATGATTCTTCCTGCAAATTGTTCTTTTTACTATACCTTTAGTCATATGGAGCTCCAATGTTACATTTTATAGACAGACCTCTGTCCTTTTTTCTTTGCTAATAATAGTTTCTCTTAAGGAAACTAAATTTCTATAGAGAAATCCCACTATAGAATATTATGTTTATTTAAAAACTTACAAATTTAATCTGCTGTCCACTGTTTTCACTCATCAGGGATTGCAAGCACTGTAAACATTTTAGAGCATGGTCCACAGAAATATAAGCAACAACTCCAGAACTGAGGCCATGCTGGGGTTGCTCTGGCTTATTCCGTTCCTTCGTGTATGGCTTTCGTTTTGTTTTGACCAGAAATGATCTAGTGTCTCCTCCTTTAGTTGTGTTGTTTATACTTTGATTCCACTTTAAAACTCGGGTGACTTGGTTCAGGGTGTCCTGCAGGTAGGTCCCTCTAGTCTCACCCATTTCAGAGTGTTGCTTTTCCCGTTTCTTTTCACGGACGCACCTAACTCCTTTTAGGTATAGCTATCAATGCTCCATTCACCTGATCAGCCATGGTCCACCGATCGCTCCTCACCTTCTTTGATGATCGCTACGCTGGGCACACAAACCTTTCAAATGCCACCTCTTCCTTCACTTCACCCCCAAACATCACCCTTTCTGTGAGCATCTTTTAAGTAGAAGATAGGCAGGCATGGATTCCACATGGTTCCACACTGTCTACATCGTCTCAATACTGTTCTGAATCTTTCAGACCTCTATACCTGCCTATTTCAGTGTCAGTGTTGCCTGAAACATATTGGAAGAAACCAGGAATTGGGAATGACTACCTGATTTACTTTATAAATCACCTAACAAAATCTGTGGCTGCCAGGCACATTCTTGACGACAGTGATTTTTGCTTTGGTGATATCCATGGATAGAAGGGGCACCACTAGAAAGATCCACAAGAGACTTTGGAATACGTTGTTAGCTTTCCACAAGGACACTAACTCCCTTCTTTGAAAAACAGTCTAGAAAGCAAAACTGTAATTTTAGTTTTTGAGACAAAGATCCATTATTCGTTGAGACTAACAAGCTGTAGCAGAAGACAGTCATTTTGTACTGGAGTGCTAAAGTTAAAAAAGAGAGCTTGGTCGGTGTTAGGCTTCGTAGATTCGATGTGATCAAGGTCAGTCATACATAACAAAGTAAGGCACAAACTGAAAATACCCCTTGGGACTGAAGAAGAGCAGGGGCACAGGAAAAACAGCTGAGTCCCCCCAGAAGCAGCCTTAGGTATCCCAACATCACACTGCCTCCCTCCTTTCTTGAAAGCATGAGTCAGCTTTACATCCCTGGGAGAAGATTGAAGAGATGCATAAAGACCGAAGACAAATGGCCTGGTCAGAAATCAAGCTTAGAAACAAATGAAGAACAAACCCGGAGAAAAGCAGAGTTGTACCAGTAACATGATGGGCACGGAGTAGGAACAGGCTGTATTCTTTCAAGAAACAAGGCAGTCCGGTCAGACAAACGAGAACAAATGTTAGGCTGTGTAAGAGTTCTTAGGTTGCTGATGATCTGAACTCCAACCATCCCTGTTCCTTAGGCAGGATGGCTGTGCCACCAAGTGAAGGCTGAATTCTGCTTCTCTACCTACTCAGATAGCAAGAATACCCCATAGAAGGTCCTCCATTACTGAGGAGCAAGAGCTGAGCCCTGGGAACAACTCTGGACTATCAAACACCAAGGGGCAGAGAAGGGCACAGTGGAGCTTCAGGAAAAAGGGAGGCAACACCTGTCACAGTCCTGTGAAGGACCCACTGTCACAAAAATAAGAGGGACAAATGTAGCCAGAAAGGTTGTGTTTCCTTGCCTCTCCTCTGGTGCCTACCTCGATTGTTCCCTAAACCTGTACCGGCTCAAGAGACTCCTTTCAGCAAATAGCTCCGAAAGTGCTGTTAGCTTCTCCTAGCCAGCCAAGGCATCAGAATCCAGTCTTCCTGGAGAGGCAGTTTTAAAACCTAGAGGAACAGTCATGCTTATTCAATTTCCCTGGCCGCCTTTTCTTGACCACTCCCTCCAGGTCTTAGTCACAAAGCAGGCGCCAATTTGCAGGGCGGCCTCGGGCAATCCCTGACCTGTTGCTCCCAACAATGGAAAGGGAAGCAGGATGTTAAAAGGGCTTTTAGGTTTCAAGGGTGAAGAAAATGTTTCTCTACCAGATTCCTGGATAAATCCTTCACTCGGTGAACACCCATTCTCCAGCACAACATCAGAACCTGAACCCGCTGGCTTGAATCCTACTCGGCCCCGTGTAAGATCTTTACTAGGTGATCAAGTCATTCTCACCGAGGAGCTCTGCAGGACAGAGACAGGCTGCGCAACCGTGTCAGCAAGGCAGAATGAAGTTGGCCATTGAAAAAAGTTAATCAATTATATAGATTAACCATTTAAATCTTCAATCTTTCTTCTCCCTTATGAGAATGTCCAGAGTTCCTTGGCCCCTCTTTCACTACTTATCTGGGCGGATTTGCCCTTATTCTCTGATTGGCCTTGAATTCTCTAGGTATAGAGCAAAATCACATATGGAAAATTACTAAACACAAAACGCAGTCCTCTAGCCTAATCACTAAAGTACCCCCTATCTCCAAAGAAGGGAATTTTTTTTTCTTTTTAAAATGAAAGTCTCGTTGATGAACAGATGGGAACAATAAAAAGCATTTCCAGGCAACCTAATATGCAAATAATCTTGGACTGACTCCACTCCAATTCTGGACTATTCGAATGCCTTCTACCACCGTTCCTCCTTACGGGATAAGGTAGGCTCACTTCAAGGTAACGGCCCACAATTCACACGGTCAGTTAGGAGGCATAAGGATGCTGACTACACTCATAGTATCCTCACAGCAAAAGAATTATTTTTTTTTCCTCCTGTCTTTTTGATGTGGACACAGTTGAAAGACCAGAAGAGCTTTAATCAATTCTTAAGTTGCTGGAATCATGCACTCAAGTTTACTCTGGCAGTTCCACAAGACTGTCAAGATACAACACACAGACCCCCCCATCTCTCTCTCTCTCTCTCTCTCTCTCTCTCTCTCTCTCTCTCTCT
>CABHPR010133080.1:0-17772 GCA_902168415.1 Peromyscus melanophrys
CCCCCCCCCTCCTCCTTCCTCCCACCCCCTAGCCCTCTTTCCCAAGCCATCCCGCATCCCCACATCCCCCAAATCGAGGTCTCCCATGGGGAGTCAGCAGAGCCCAGCTCACTGAGCCTAGGCAGGTCCAAGCCCCTTCCCACTGCACCAGGGCTGTGCAAGGTGTCACACCACAGGCACCAGATTCCCAGAAGCCTACAGATGGAGGCAGATATAGAGATCCATGGCCAGGCACCAAGCTGAGTTCCAGGAATCCAATTGATGAGAGAAAGGAGAGATACTGCAGGCAAGAGATGTCGAGATCATGATGGGAGGATGTGCAGAGATGATGGACCACACTAGTGGAAACCCATGATCTGTGGACTGGTGGCTGTGAAGCCCCCATGGGACTGGACTAGGCCCTCTGGACATGGAAGATGGTTGTTTGGCTCAAACTGTTCGGGGGACACCCAGGCAGGGGGATCGGGATCTGTCCCTGGTTTGCAGGTATTTTAATGAGAATTTTTGTATCTGTGTTCCTAAGGGAATTTGGTTTATAATTCTTTTTCTTTGTTGAGTCTTTATGTGGTTTGGGTATCGGGATAACTAGGGCCTCGTAAAACAAATTAGGCCATGTTATTTCTGTTTCTATTTTGGAGAATAATTTAAGGAATATTGTCATTAACTCTTCTTTCAAAATCTGGTAGAAATCTACCCATAAAACACCTGGACCTGAGTTGTTATTTTTTTTGGGGGGGGAGACTTTTAATGACTGCTTCCATCTCACTAGGGGTTATAGGTCTGTTTCAATTGTTTATCTGATATATTCTACTTCAGTGAGACTGATTGCATCCAGGCCCTTTTTACAGCATCTGTATTCTATTTTGGACTCTCCCAATATCCTATGTGAATTTTTTGAGTTAGGATCTATTAAGGTTCACTATTAATGCTGTAAAATTTTATGGTTTTGATGGATGTTTAATGTCACAGATCTGTCAGTAGAGTGTCACCAAAGTGACTTCTTCAAACTGCTACAATTATTAATCCTCTTGCCATGTTTTTTGTTTTGCTTTTTCCAGAATAGCATAAAAATGGAATCACACCTTTTCAAAGTCACTTAATTCATAGAAATATAAATTCAAGATTTCGCCTTGTTATTTACCTGAATTGATAGATATTTCTTCTTCCTTTTTGAGACAGACTCACTATGTAGAACAAGCTGACTTCAACCTCACAGAGATTTGCCTGCCTTACTACCTCCTTGGTGTTGAGATTAAAGGCCACCATGCTCAACTCCAAGATATTTACTTTTACTGAGTAATATGATATTATATAGATATACTACATGTTATTTGTCCATTCACCTATTCAAAAATATAGACTGCTACTAATTTATGACAATAAAAAGTTGCTATAAAAAATATTTTCTGGGATAGATTCTGATCACACTGCCAGGGGTCCTTCAAACAGACCAAGCTACACAACTGTCTCCTGTATGCAGAGGGACTAATCCAGGGCCATGCAGGTTCCACAGCTGTCCGTCTAAAGTTCGTGAGTTCCTGCGAGTTTGGTTCAGTTGTCTCTGTAGATTTCCCCATTATGATCTTGACCCACCCTTTCTCATATAATCCCTCTTCCCTCTCTTCAACTGGATTCCAGAACTCAGAGCTGGCTTTCTGGAGCCCATTACCTATGGTGGGACACCCTGCTCAGCCTTGATGCCGGGGAGAGGGGCTTGGTCCTGCCTCGACTGAATGTACCAGGCTTTGCTGACTCCCCATGGGAGCCCTTACCCTTTTGCAGGAGGGGATGGATGGTAGATTTGGGGGGAAAGCTGGGGGGGAGGGGCGAGAGGAGGGATAGGAGGAGGATCTGCAGTTGATATGTAGACTGAGTGGGAAAATGTCTTAAATAAAAAAGAAACATAAAAAAAATAAAATGGAAACGCTACAACAAAGAGAAAATATTGTCTGGGCCTTTGACCTGAGTTTATTCTCCTTCCTCTGTTCCTATTGTCCTTAGACTCAATCTTCTCATAGTGTCTCCACTCAGCTAAGCTTCCAACTTGTGGAAAGGAATTAAAGAAAATTGAAAAGGAATTAAAGAAAAGTTTAGGACCAGGCTTGGTGTTGCACACCTTTAATCCCAGCACTGAGAAGGCAAGGGCAGGTGGATCTCTGCATTCAAGGACAACCTGGTCTTGGTAATGCAAAGGCAAAGAAAAGGTTTAGCTTCCAGGTGTCCAAGGGACGAAGTTTCTTTTGTAAGATTTGACCATGGAGCTAGACAAGAAAATAAAAGCTTAAAAGATAGAGAAGCCAGTGGATTCCATGGAGGATTGAGCTGTGTTTTTAGGGGTCTCCTTTGTTGTTTGAGCCCACTCATAGCAATATTGCCCCAGGCAGCAGGACAGCCCTCAGACATCCACATGGTCTCAGGTGGCAGCCCAGACCACAGACATCTGCATGGCCTTTGGTGGTAACTCAGGACACAGACACCAACAGAGACCCCAGCTGCAGCAGGGCCACGGACCTAGACATGACTCTCAGCAACATCCATGAGCTGATATCACCATGGCCTCCTGGGGTTTTGCAGGCCGCTCATATCCACCTGTTCCTCACCACACTTGGGTCTCTAGCTCCACCTCTTTCCACAATGCACAAACCGCTCTGCTTTATTTTCCCTCACATCTCTTCATCACATATTCACTCATTGTAGTGGTGCCTGCCACGGGGCCTAGGGTGGGCACTTGGGTGTCTTCTGGCCATTCCCTTCTAAACTATTTTTAACAAATGTTTATTTTTCTTATTAGGATCTTCAAAGTGAAGTTGCTTACATTTAAATCTAGAAGTTTTCTCTTCAAGATTTTGAGACTTAAAATGTATTATTAATGAGCTGATAATAAATGTATTATTAGCTGATAATAAATGTATTATTAATGAGCTGATTAATAAGAAAAACTTTTAAAAAGCTTGCCGGAGTAAAACTGACATGTAGACCAATGGGATAGAATTGAAGATCCTGACATTAATCCACACACCTATGAACACTTGATTTTTGACAAAGAAGCCAAAACTGTACAATGGAAAAAAGAAAGCATCTTCAACAAATAGTGCTGGCATAACTAGATGTCAACATGTAGAAGATTGCAAATAGGTCCATATCTGTCACCATGCACAAAACCCAAATCCAAGTGGATCAAAGACATCAACATAAATCCAGTTACACTGAACCTGATAGAAGAGAAAGTAGGAAGTACTCTTGAACGCATTGGCATAGGAGATCACTTCCTAAATGTAACACCAGCAGCATAGACACTGAAAGCAACAATTAATAAATGGGACCTCTTGAAACTGAGAAGCTTCTGTAAAGCAAAGGACACGGTAAATAAGACAAAATGGCAGCCTACAGAATGGGAAAAGATCTTCACCAACTCCACATCTAACAGAGGGCTGAAATCCAAAGTATATAAAGAACTCAAGAAACTAGACAGCAAAATACCGAACAATCCAAATAAAAAAATAGACTACAGATCTAAACAGAGAATTCTCAACAGAAGAATCTCAAATGGCTGAAAGACATTTAAGAAATTGCTCAACATCATTAGTCATCAGGGAAATGCAAGTCAAAATGACTCTGAGATACCATCTTACACCTGTCAGAATGGCTAAGATCAAAAACATTGATGACAGCTATTGTTGGAAAGGATGTGGAGCAAAGGGAACACTCCTCCACTGTTGGTGGGAGTGCAAACTTATACAGCCACTTTGGAAATCAGTATGGTGACTTCTCAGAAAATTGGGAATCAATCTACCTAAAGACCCAGTCATACCACTCTTGGGCATATATCCAAGGGATGATCAATCATACCACAAGGACACTTGCTCAACTGTGTTCATAGCAGCATTATAACAGTCAGAACCTGGAAACAACCTAGGTTGTTTCAACTGGAGAATGGATAAAGAAAATGTGATACATTTACACAATGGAGTACTACTCAACTGTAAAAAACAATGACATCATGAAATTTGTAGGCAAATGGATGGAACTGAAAAATATCATCCTGAGTGAGGTAACCCAGACTCAGAAAGACAAACATGGTATGTACTCACTCACTCATTAGTGGATACTAGATGTAAAGCAAAGGACAATCAGACTACAACTGACAGATCCAGAGAAGCTAGAAAACAAGGAGGACCCTAAGAGGGATGCATGGATCACCGTGGGAAGGGGAAACAGAGGAGATATCCATGAGCAAACTGAGGCAGGGAAGGGAGGGGAGGGGATAGGGGATGAGAACATGAGGGAATGGGATTGTCAAGCTGGTACAGAGTGGGAGAGCAATGAAAGAGATATCTTGATAGAGGGAGACCTTATGGGGTAAGGGAGAAACCTGGTGCTAGGGAAATTTCCAGGGATCCACAAGGATGACCCCAGCTTAGACTACAAGCAGTAGTGGAGAGGGGCCTGAACTGACCTACTCTGGTAATCAGATTGGTGAATACCCTGACTGTCATCATAGAGCCCTGAAACTGATGGAAGCAGATGCAGAGGTCTAAAACCAAGCACCAGGCCAAGCTCTGGGAGTCCAGTTGAAGAGAGGAAAAGAGGGATTCTATGAGCAAGGGGGGTCAAGATCATGATGGGAAAATCTACTCAGACAACTGAATCAAGCTCATAGAAACTCACAAACTTTAGATTGATAGCTATGGAACCTGCATGAACCAGACTAGACCCTCTGCATACGGGAGACAGTTGTGTAGCTGGGTCTGTTTGAGGGGCCCCTGGCAGTGGGATCAGGATCTATCCTTGGTGCAGGAGCTGGTTTTCTGGATCCCATTACCTAGGGTCAGACACCTTGCTTACCCTTGATGCAGGGGAAGGAGCTTGGTCCTGCCTCAACTTAATGCCCAAGGCTTTGCTGTCCCCCCCACCCCCGCCATGGGAGAACTTACCCTTTTGGAGGAGGGAATGGAGGGTGGGTCGAGAGGGAAGGCTGGGGGGAGTGGGAGGAAGGATGAGAGGGGGATCTGTGGTTGGTATGTAAAATGAATAAAAAAATTTAAATAAAAAATTTAAGGGAAGAAACACAAAGATATCCCATTATAAATAAATAAATTTTAAAATTTTTTTTTAAAAAGCTTGCTAGAGTCAAGAAGGACCAGTCCTCTAAAACAATCTTGGATAATGATTTGAGTCCTGCCCACATTTTCTCATATTCTGGTCCCTATAAACCTTAATGACTTCAGCTGTTTTCCAGATCACCTCTCGTAGTTTGAAATACACCACAGACCTGCTAACCTCCTCAAGCTCAGCTTATTATTACCTTATTCACGATCCTGGCTTCCATCACAAAATAAATGTCATTTGCGCATGAACTTTCAGGTCTGCTAATGTGCGCTCTTGAGTGTCATCATGACCTGTGTCTCACCTTCTTCTGCTTTCTCCGTTAGTGTCTTTTTCTTAATGCAAATTATTAAATCTGCTCAAGCTCAGGGTGGTTGGCCCTGCCCATGTGATCATCTATACTGTAGTGATATCCAGTTTCAAAATAACCAGCACTACAGAATTAAGACACGGATACTGACAGACAGGGTGGCATGTACTTTTATCCCAGCTCTTAGAGGAAGAGGAAGGAAGATTTCTGGAGAGTCAAGGCCAGGCCAGTCTACAGAGTGAGTTCCAGAACAGCCAGTACTACACAGAGAAACCCTATCTCAAAAAAAAAAAAAAAAAAAGAAAAGAAAAGAAAAAGGAACAAACAAACAAACAAAAACCCACACAGATACTGACAAGCCTTAGTTATTAGTCTTCTTGATGACATTATGGAGATTGAGTCTCATGAAGATGAAAGGTATAACCTTATAACCTCTTTACATTAAGATCTTACATTGCTTCTTCAAATATTTGTTCTATTCATGCCAATTACAAAATCACTTTCCAAGCCAAGCAGTGGTGGCACTTGTCTATAATCCCAGCACTCAGGAGGCAAAGGCAGGTGGACCTCTGAGTCCAAGGCCAACCTGGTCTACAGATCGAGTTCCAGGACAGCTAGGGCTACACAGAGAAACCATATACTGAAAAAACAAAAACAAACAAACAACAACAAAACCAAAACCATTTTCCTTACAGAGGAGATAGAGGTAAAATGAGATTTGTGAATTTCCTTTTCTTTTTATACCCATGTGTTTTTCTGAGACCAGAGCACGACATGTCACTTTCCCAACTTTACTATAACTTTCAAGTCTTCTTAGCTTAACCATATTTTGATGAGGCCCAACTCACTTGCCATCGTTTGGATTCTGCGGATTTTTGTTCAACTCCAAACACAGTCACTGATTGTGCTTTCATTTCTCAAGCGCTAGAAGTTGAGGAGTGCACCACTGAGCCCAACTCAGGGTCCACTCTCAAAAGGCTATCAGCCTGGTCTCTTGTCTGTGGCTTCAAAAAGTCTGAGCTTTGGAGGGCTAGCAAAATGACTCACTAGTTAAGAGGGCTTGCTACTCTTGCAGAGGACCCAAGTTCAATTCCCATCACCCACAATAGGCAGCTCACGAAAGCCTGTAACTCCAACTCCTGGGGCTCTGATACCTTCTTAGACTCCATGTACATGTGAACGCACACTCAGTCCAACCCACGTATACATTTAAAAATAATTTTTTAAAAACCAGTCATTTCTTAAAAATCTGGAGCCCATTAGAGAAACCTGTGTATTTGTGATGATTTGTATTCTTCTGCCCCTCCTTCCTAATTTTAACTGCATGATATGAATTCCCTGTGAGATAACATAATGCAACTATACCACTTTTTCTCTCTCAGTAGTATCTATCTTCCTAACATCTCAGCTGTTTCTCATGCTCCAGTAGTCTCTCTCTGGTAATCATTAACTCTGCAGTCTCACAGTCATAGACAATAGATAGAGACAAGGGGACCTGTTTGTGTATTGAAATTCAATATAAGTCATTTTCTATAGACCCATTGTTCATGACGTTTCCAAGAGAAATTTCAGACATTTCAAGATTCCAAATCCAAGTTATGGGTTGTCCCCCCCAAACACACACACACACACACACACACACACACTAGTGAAGAGGGTCTTGAATCTATCCAAAAGGCAATTGGTTACCCACATACACACCAGGCAGGCAACCATAACCACTGTCTCTGCTCTGTACCCTCTTCTGAGCCCACCAGATGACAGTAGATAACTTCAAACCCATGGTCACACAGATGGCCCTGGTTACCCTTGGTGTGTCACAAAACATACATGAACACTTGAGAGAAATGTCTAGCAAGTGTGGAAGGTGGATCACAGTGGTAGGGAGTTAGGAGGGTAGAGTAGCAGTATGCAAGGCATACATATGTGAAATTATAAAAGTAGTGATTAAAAAGAAGAAGTAAAATCAGATACAGTCAGATTTCTCAAAACGCAATACTGAAAGCAACAGCTTTTGGAACAATGCTTTCAAATAGCTTCCCCAGAATGTATTATTTTTTAGGTAAACTTCTCTAGGAGATAAAGTATCAGATGTAAAAACATGGAAAATGTTAGATACATTTTGTGCATCTTTTTAAGAATACAAAATTGAATGAATATATTATGTGTTTAAATATTGAGAGGAGATAATAAATTCATAAGAAACAAAACAAACTAAAAAGACAATTATTGACCTCAAGGAAAACAAAGTTGTACATACGGGTCTCATGAGTTCAGCTTTCTAAGAGCATATTCAAAATCACAGCAATATAAACAATGAAATTTGACTTAATAAAAGTTACGACACAATTCTATTAATAAGGTGAGAAACAAAATGTACATGACAGTATATGTGAATTATGTGCTGGAGGTAGGGTATAAAAAGAAATTAAACTCCTGACTTAATTTTAAATAAATAAATAACCAAGCCAGGAATGATGGTGAATGCCTGAATTTCAGCTACTTTGAAGAGAAAAGCATGAGGCACACAATTTCAACACCAGACTGGGCAAGAAAGAGAGATTCTACCTGAATTTAAAGAAAAACTGTCATCTTGCATAAAAGCAAATCAACAGAAAATACCTATTTGAGTTTGAATATGAAATGTCCCTCGGAGGATAATGTGTTTGAACTCTTGGCCCCTAGTTGGTTGTGCTTTGGGGGAGTTTTTAAGAGGGAGAGCCTTGTTAGAGGAAGCACGTCACAAAGAGAGACATGTCTCACTGTCATGAAAAGCCTTAGGTTATTAAACATATTAAATGCCATATCTGTAGGTCTTTGAACTGTGTGAAGACCATCTATCTATCTAAATATATTTGTGTATGACCTTGAAAACATATCTAACATGACTATAAGTTTGACTATTATAGATGTCTATTAATCTGTATTTCTTAATTATACATTACATTTTTAAATGAGTTGCATAGGCACAATAACCCAGAGCAGAAACACACATATAGCATAACAAAAGTAACTTTAAATTTGTATCAATAAAACAAAATTCATACCACTGTAAAATATTTAAGATTAATAGTTATTTTTGGATTAAAACAGATTCAATAATCTACCCTTTTATCTTATCATTTCTATATCCCCTCTTTTTCTTTTCAGAAAGAGATCTTTGAATCTAATCTCTTTTGTTTAGCTTTTTTTCTGACCACTATCCATAACAACTTATAACCAGCCCCCTTAAATGATAATAAACATCCATAACTCATATTTTAGGAATGTGGGCATAGTTTTCTAGACTACTTCCTGCTTATTGGGTGCTCTGGTAATCTTTGGAGGACCCTGAGAAAATTTAGGATAAATATATGTCTTGACTGGATTATTCTGTGAGGCTGGATCATCTCAGTCAGCAGCCTTGAAGCTGTTTTAGATGTTGGATCACGTGGACCATATATTTTCTTTGGTATCTGGTCCCCTTGCTCCGAAAATACATAAACTTTTAAAAGTAACATAAATATCTGCATTAATGCAAGTATAAACTGTTTATTGTACAGAAGTCAGCCATAGATGATTTTTGTTTTTATGTTTGAACAGTTAAAATATACATCACATGTCTTGTAGTTATTTTAGGGTTGTTTTTTATGTTTTTAGCCAAGATTTTCAGGCAGTCTTCCTCAATCAAACCTGATTTTCTGTAACCTGGAATGAATCCACAGCTACTCATGTCCTGTGGAAATAAAAGCAAAACCTCTCCCCTAAAGTAACATATCTTTCGACTTAAATTTTGAAGTCAAGACATTTTTAAAATATATAGGTTGGTTGAAGCATTTATAATCAAATATCTTTTAGCAGCTGTTACTCCTTCATCAGCAGTCAAAAAATTTAAAGACAACACAATAACATACAGCATCCAGACTCTCTGTGTGTTTTCCATCTTTACATGGCTTTTTTTCTTTTATATTACTTTATTTCCCTTTTAAGGATTTCATTTTATTATTTTAAAACTATTTTTTAATCTATCACTGTATATGCTCTTTCTTTTCTCTCTTCCAAGCCTATGTATGTTTTTCACACACTGTAAATGGTTTAGAGGGTTTTTTTGTGTGTGTATCAATCTGTCCTTACTGCATATCTCTGTCTTTTTCTGACCACATGAGTCTTTAAACTGCTAAGCTGCTTGGCTAGGACCAAAATGGCAGCTTTGGTAACTGGCTCAGCCCTACCCCTTGGTTTCTAGAGAGCCTAGTCTCGTGCCGGAGATATGTTTACCACCAGCTCCGGGAACCATGTTTACCACCCCAACTCCAGGAAGTGTCTAGCTCTCCTATCTATACTTCCTGCCTGGCTACCAGTCTGTCAGCTTTTTATTAACCAATGAGAGTAACACATATTCACAGTGTACAGAAGGATTATTCCACAGCAGACTACAGACGTGATTAGCAACAACCTGCCAACTCTACTTCCCAGTATTCTGAACCAACACTGCTCCATTTTTATTTCTTTCATAGACAATAAGTTTTCATTCATTGTTCCTGAGGCAGAAGGAGGGCTAAGAGGCTCAAATAATTATGTCTTCTTAAAAAGAACCCTAAATTTTTAAATAGATATTTTCTAAGCAGAATAGGAGAGAAAACAGCACTAACATGGAATTACCTTTCCATTCTCAGCACTGTCTGCTGTGGCCAAATTACCCTATGCCAATCAGTGGCAGATGTGGGGTTAAAGAGCCTTACATGTCAATCTGTAGGATCTTAAAGTCACAAATCCAAACACACACAGTTAAGGACTCCGTCATCTGTCAGTAGCTTACTATGTAACATTTCCTTGTCCTTCATCTCCATTTGTAACCTGTTATCAACCAGCATTTCCTCTGAATGGATAAGCCTTCCTGAGAAAGTACCTGCTCCTTCAGCTTCAAGCACTGTCTCTCAGTAGCCCCTGCCATGCTCATTGCACTTAGCACCACTTTCACATTTCCTTATATAGTTTTTAACTCATCTATACAATACATTCGCAGTACAGCTAATAAGAAAACATTGTCTTCTTTAGTTCAAATTCCCATCGTCTCTTACCTGTTTCCTGACAAGAGATTCCTAACTGATCTCTAGGGGTGTCTCTTTCCGTCCCATCCTCCACCACTGGTCATAGTGATCTCACTCATCAAAATGCAAATCTTACTGATTCCACCCTCTCCTTTAGAGTACCTCAGTGACTTTTCATTACTATTAGGATAAAAACCAATCTTTAGCTGGTCTTCAAATTCCTTAGGGTCATATTTGAATATCACATCTATCATGTACCCATGATGTACAGCCACAATGAATTGCTTTCAGTAATGTGAATCTATATGTCTTCACCATGGGTCCTTTGTCCACGATTCTCTCACAGCTTCAAGTACTCTCCTCCAGTATGTATTGTCACACTCATGACAGAACCACTTCCACACTTACTTAATTAGTTTCTCCTCATCCTTTAGATGTGTACCCTCAGAACACCGTGTATATTATCCTTTATGTCTCACTACTCATGCTTGTAATTTAAATTTTATTTGTAAGGTTATTTGACTAAAGTCTATTTCCCTTCTTTTCTAAGTTTTTTGTTTGTTTGTTTGTTTGTTTGTTTGTTTTTCAGGACAGTTTTCTCTGTGTCTGGCTGTCCTAGAACTCACTCTGTAGACCAGGTTGGCCTCGAACTCACAGAGATCTGCCTGCCTCTGCCTCCTGAGTGCTGGGATCAAAGGCGTGCGCCATCACCACCTGGCTCTAAATATTTATATTTAGTATTTTAATTTATGTGTAAGGGATATGTATCTGTATGTATATGTCACATGAGTGTAGATGCCCACAAAGGCCAGAAGAGAGTTTCAGAGGCTCTGGAGCAGAGGTACAAGCAGCTATGAACAGCCTGACATGGATGCTGGGAAATGAACTCTTATGTAAGAGTCCTCTGTAAAAGCAGTTAAGTGTGCTTAACTGCTGAGCCATCTCTCTAGCCCCTCCCTTCTTGGCCATAAGTTCAATATGAGCAGGAAATAAATTTATATCCAAGTTATTTGTTTAATCAGTGAATGAATGAATAGCATGCTTACTGAAACAAAACAGAAAAACAAACTAAAGATCTTAGAGAATAGAGAAGAATTTCCTATACAGCAGCAATTCCAGAAAAGTTCCTGGTATCACAGGAACTACCTGTGCTGTAGGTATATAGAATGTGTGTGTGTGTGTGTGTGTGTGTGTGTGTGTGTGTGTATGGGAGGGTTCCTATAGATCCTATAGGAACAAGCTGTTCTGAAACAACAAGTTAAGAAACACCAAAGTGCTTGCTGTACCAGCACACATACCCCAAATTGGCCACATGAAAATAAACAAATTCACATGACATATAGTTGGAATTGAGCTCTTAATGGCACACTTACGACAGTGTCACTGGAAACGGATCTAGTTTTCACCATATTTTAGGTGGCTTGCCCTTCATACTCTCTTATTTCCAGCTGATCTTAAAAAAAAAATTAGCATCATACTGAGAATAAACCCTGAGGAGGTTGATAAAAACACAAAGCTTACTGAATAAGTAGTCTCTTCTTCCATTTCCTTCTGAATGAAAGGCGACGCCATGCTCACAAAGCTCCCTGCCATCCGCAGGCTAGATGATGCATCTGCTTTTAATTAAACAGACTGAACATCGCTTCATTAGAATTGGACGCTCTCCAATCTTTTAAAGATTTTCTACCATCTAGCAGTTTATCTATTTAAAAAAAAATCTCAAAGATGATGCCTCATTTTTCACTTTTTAACTAAAAGAGGAGATTCTGGTATGCTGATATATTTATTTTCATAACACATTTTAAACCAGATGCTATTTCCAGAGGAAGAAAATGATTTATGTTTTAATTTAACTGACTTTGCATATTTAAGTGCTATGGTGTCTTCTCTTTTTAAATGAGTATCAGAAACTAAGAAGTAATCAATAAGATGGATAAAACTCCTTTATTCTACAGTGGGTTCTGGCTGAGAAGGAAGACTTAGGGCAGGGAAGGATCAGTCTGTACGTATGAGGGAGGATCTTGGGCTCTAAAGACAGACACCCAGGACCAGGAAGCCTTGAGTAGCAAAGCCAGTGCATCTAGAAACACTTCTGTGGAAGACAGCAGCAAAGCCAGAGAGCATCCAAAAATATTTCTGTGGAGGACAGCAGCAGCAACACAATGGACTGCAAAGTCCTCAGGTTGTGACAGTTATCCTGCCCCTGTGGGAATGGATCATCATTGGATGATAGATTCATCAGTCATCAGTGGATCTGTGGGAGAGGACATGTGCATGAATGGAGAATCTTGGTATATTAAGGAACAAGTCCTGGAGTCCTCTCTCATATCCATGCATTTAAGTACACTAACCTCACATGGTGATTTTAGTTAACAGATGTGTAAATATGATTTTCATGGCTTTTTGTAAATTTAAGGGCTATAAGAAATACTTTGGGGAACTGGAGCTGAAGAGATGGTATAGCAGTTAAGAGTGTTTGCAGCTCTTGCAGAGGACTCGAGTTCCCAGCACCCACATTGGACAGCATACAACAGCCTAGAACTTCAGTTCCAAGGAAATAGTTGCCCCTTTCTGGCCTCCACAGGCATCAGGCACACATGTGGTGCATTTCAGACATGCAGACAAATACTCATAAAATAAAACTAAATAAAACCAGAAATATTGGTGAGGATTTCATGTGATTTGGCAGGGTATTGCTAATGGCAGTTCTCTCTGGTTCATGTGCATGTGTCAGAGACTGAAGCCAGTACTGTCTGGCTATTTGCTGGTCCAGATGTTCAAGTGAGGGACTTTGGCAGCTGCCTGACTCAGAAACAGTATTATGATGTATTTGGGAGTTGGCTACAAAAGAGCAGCAGAGTGGCCATCCCCTACCGCATGTGATACTGCACAGTTAGTTCTGCAGTTCAGCTGAGCCTGGATCATTATCTAGTGTCCAGTTCTGAGCAGTGAGTGGAGGATACTCACATCTAAGTAAACCTCTTTCCATTCTGTTTTTAGTCAAGGCTCTAAAAGGCTCTACCTGTGTGTTTTGACCATCCTGTTCTTGAGGTGTCCAAAAGTGAATGGTACAGGCATGAAACAGTTTATTCCATGAACACCTTGGCCAGTGTTGATAGCGAAGCCCATTGCTAGGGACACTGAGGACAAGCTTTCTCCATTCCTGTTCTTCAGGACCAGGAACTGCTTGGGTGAGCAACCACAACACCAACACCCTGAATGGCTATCTGCCATTTGCTCTTCCCCAGGACAAAGGAAAGTACTGTCAGGCAGCAGGTAGCAGCCTAGTGCATTGGAGGTTGGGCCAAAAGATCCTGCCTTGGCATAGAGGTGCCAGGAGCTACTGTGGAGATAGAAACCATGGTGGGCCCGAGGGTACCACATCTGTACTGTGATGGGCCCATCACCCTGAGTTTTGTGCTCATGCTGTCCTCAATGAGGATTCTGCCTGGGTCATAGCTGTGACACACAAGCCCTGTGGTCTTGATCTGTCCTGGGCAGTCTTGACCTGCCTGTAATAGTTTATATGTGCATATTTGTTCACTTAAAAAGCTGGGTTTCATCCGTGCTCTGACCTCAAGTTTTCAGGTGCCTTTAGTAGTAGAAAACAAAAGCGTCTTGTTTTGTGTTATAAGAACTGCTAGGTTTTTTTAAATGATTAAGTCAAGCACTACCCACAACAAAATTCTCTTATTCTACTAAGCATGTCTCAATAAGTACAAAGCATATAAACCCATAACGGCGTAGGTTTATATAATATACTTGTCAGGTACTTTATTTGACCAAGATGTTGTAGAGTATCAGTTAAAGACGTGTTACATTTGTTTATGCTGTGGAACATTTGTTTAATGATGCAAAGATGCGTTGCATTCTTTTATGTTGTATTTGTTTAACTCTGTGAAGCTGTGTTACTCTGCCTGTCTAAAACATCTGATTGGTTTAATAAAGAACTGAACGGCCAATAGCAAGGTAGGAGAAAGGATAGGCAGGGCTTGCAGGCAAAGCGGAAAAAATAGGAGGAGAAATCTGGGAAGAAAGATTGAGGAGTGAGAAAAGAAGGGGCCAGCCACCCAGCCACACAGCCAGACACAGAATAAGAAGGAAAGAAAAGATATACAGAAATAGAGAAAGGTAATGCCCAGAGGCAAAAGGTAGATGGGATAATTTAAGTAAAGAAAAGCTTGCTAGAAACAAGACAAGCTAAGGCCAAGCAGTCATAAGAAAGAATAATCCTCTGTGTGTTTATTTGGGAGCTGGGTAGGGTGGGCCCCCCAAAGAGTAAAGAGAAAAAAAATACACCAAAGTCCCTCCCTGAAGGAGCTCCAAGTCTGTCTAGCAAAGAAAAAAAAATGAAAGGTGCCAATATAAATTTCTGGTGGTGCAAAGATAGAGGGAGTGGCCAACGAATGACTGATCCAGCCTCAGACCCATGCCATGATAGTGAGCCCACTGTCTGGAGTGCCAGGACCCAGAGGATGGATGGCCTAAAGACCTAAGATAGAACCAAACACGACTGGAGAAAAAAAATTCAATGTAATGATGCCTATCGATGTTCTGCTGTACTCAAAATGGTGCCTACCCCAGTTGTCATCAGAGAGGTTTCATCCAGCAAGTGATGGAAACAGATGCAGAGACCCACAGCCAAATATTAGGCCGAGCTCAGGAAATCCTGCTGAAGAGAAGGAGAAAAAAATTGTAGGAGCCAAATGGCTCAAAGACATAAAAAGAAAACTCACAGAATCAACTAACCTGGGCTCATAGGGGCTCACAGAAACTGAACTGACCACCAGGGAGTCTGCATGGGACTGACCTAGGCCCTCTGCATGTATGTGACAGTTGTGTAGCTTGGTCTTCTTGTGGGACTCCTAACAGTGGGAACAGGGGCTGTCTCTGACTCTTCTGCCTGCTTTTGGGACCCTATCCCTCATACTGGGTCGCCTTGCCCAGCCTAATACAAAGGGAGGTGTTTAGTCTCACTGCAACTTGATATGCCAGGTTTTGTTGATATCCATGGGAGGCCTGCTCTTTTCAGAATAGAAATAGAGGAAGAGAGGATTGGGAGTCGGTGTAGAGGAGAAGGGAGAGGAGGAAGTAGGAGGAGAGGAGGGAGAGAAAACTGCAGTTGATATGTAAAATAAATAAATATTTTTTTAATTTAAAAAATACATATAATTTTCACAAAAAAAAGAAAGAGAAAAGAAAAAAATAATAACACAACCTGAAATGTGCCAATATAAATTCTGGTCATTCCAGACTAGAGAAAATAATTAGTGTAACAAATGAGAAAAAGAAAACTTAGACCAAGGGAAGGACATGCACATTTGAAAATTAGAGGCTACAGAAATTATAAAAGATGAAATAGAGGCTTCAAAGGCCAATAGGATTTATGATTACGAAGACCTTGAGCATGGATCATAGGAAGACTATGATACCAGAGTCTTCATTTAGAAGAATCATGTTGGCAACAGTATAGAAGATAAATGTGTGTGCGATGTCTAAAATAATTTGTAAAAGAGAAGACAGCTCCATATCACTATAAGTATAAAAGGTGGCTATTTCACGTAAACTGTCTACAGAGATCTGGAAAACAAATCAATTCTTTTAGAAAGTCATTAGCCCAGAGTCTCTAGAGCAGTGGTTCTCAACCTGTTGGGCAAGACCCCCTTTGAGGGTTAAATGACCCTTTTCACCTAAGACCATCAGAAAACAAGATGCTTACATTACAACTTATAACAGTAGCAAAATTACAGTCATGAAGTAGCAATAAAATAATTTTATGGTTGGGGATCACCATGGCACCAGGAACTGTATTAAAGGGCTGCAGCATTAGGAAGGCTAATCTGCTCTAGAGAGTGAATACTTAGTCTAAAATAAACATCTAACTTTTTTTTTACTACGACCAAGACAGCCTTAGTACTTTCTTGTTGCGGAATATTAAATATGTAAAGATGTGTTACATTCGTTTATGCTGTGGAATATTACTTTAACTGGGCAAAGGTGTGTTACATTTGTTTCTGCTGCCTTTGTTAACGATGTAAAGACGTGTTACATTTGTTTCTGCTGTATTTGTTTAATTGTGAGAAGATGTGTTGCTGTTTCCCCTTGCCTGCCTAAGGCACCTGACTGGTCTAATAAAGAGCTGAATGGCCAATAGCTAGGCAAAAGAGGGATAGGCAAGGCTGATGGGCAGGAAGAATAGGTAGGAATCTAGGCTCAAAAAAAGAGAAGAGAAGAAGGAGGGAGAAGGAGAGGAAGATGCCCAGGGCCAGCCAGTCAGGCAGCCACCAAACAGACAGACAGACATGGAAGAAGCAGGGGAAATAGGACATAAAGAAAAAAAAAAAGATGAAAAGCCCCAAGACAAAACATAAAGAGAAACAGATTAAAATAAGGGCTAAGATAAAGCCAAGCCTTCATAACTAATAAGAAGTCTCCATGTCGTGATTTTAGAGCTAGTTGGTGGTCCAAAAGGAAAAGCCTGTTACACTCTCTTCTCCTGAAGTTTAGACAAATTTATTCCTAAATCTAAGCCACAGATCTCCCTTTGAACATTTAATCTAGGAAACTTTCTGTTATAACTACTTTCTCTGCCCACTTGAGATGTGAATACATTCCAGAAATACCTTTTTCTAGAATTTAAGAGCTATACATCCCTTCTGAATACAATCAGCAGGAATGCTACCCTATCTGCTAGTCTCACTGGAGTTAGTCACTTCCTTCGGTAAGAAGCTCCCTTGAGCTAACACTGTGAGCATAACTATGTCTTCCAACACTTCACTAGCTCACCCCAGTCATTAGGAAATGCTCTCATCTCTCATTTCAACAGACCTGAGATTCTTCTCTCCCATGCTGCTCTGCTTAGAATGTGTATGGGTTTCTTCCCTGTCATCCTTCACATCTCAGCTTGTCTAGCACACCCTCTGAGACTCTTCTAGGATGCCACCTCCCCAAGTATGGTCTAGTGTCATTTTCCACTTCATGTTGGCTAACATTATTGTGCTTTATCAAGTGTCCACTTACTTGTCTCTAACCCTACTAAGTCTGCATTAGTAAGGAAGCATGCTGTCGTGTTCACCACAGTATATAGACTCTTCATAAACAATTTTTTCATTTTTGTGATTTTTTTATTTTATGTTTGAGATTATAACATAATTACATCATTTCTCCCTTCCTTATTCTCCCTCCAAACCTTACCATGTACTCCTCTTGCTTTCTTTGAAATTCATGGCCTCTTTTCCATTGTTATTGCAAGCATATATGCATATGTAGAAATGTGTTTTATACATATACATATATATGTGAATATATATATATATATATATATAT
>CABHPR010133080.1:24378-35561 GCA_902168415.1 Peromyscus melanophrys
TGTGTGTGTGTGTAGGGGTGCTATAATGGACCTGAGGTAGAGAAGACAACAAAGTAGAAGGGGAAATAATGCTGTAAAAACACAGAGCAGAGATACCGGGAATGGAAGAGGAAGAGGGAAAGGGGTCAGAAGTGTTGTGCAGCACTCTCCTCGGAGGTTAAATGTTCCCATCTGGAAGAGAAACTTCTTAAGACACAGGACATAAAACAAGAAGTGAAACAACAGGCTATTTCATGGCAGGATGTTTACGGGGGGGGTGAAACAAGAGGATGTTTTGGGGGGGGTGAAACACTCCATCCTGCAGGGAAGCTCATGAAGACATTAAGTAACAATTCAAACTAACTTCAGGAAGTCCCTGAAACTCATCAGATTGACTATGCCCCCTCCTTCCCCAGAAGACTTATGAGAGACTCTCTCAGACAAGACAAGCTACAAAAGAAGACTGAGACAAGTGGAGTGACCTGAAGGCAGCAAAGACCAGCTGCTCAAAGGAAGCAGAGACCAGCCAAAGTAGCTGGAAGAGGCTTGGACCAACTGAGCTGTCTGATATGGACACTCTCCAACCTATTGAGCGGCCTGCAGTTTGTGCAGTGGGGTCCAGGTTCCCAGCTTCTGTGAGCAGTCACCCGTGCTGGGGCGGCTTTTGGTGAGGCAGCTGCTTTGACTCATTTCTGCTCCCGTAGGTAACCCCTCACCCATATTCCTGTAAGTAACCCCAATAAAACTCACTGGTTTACCAAATTGCTCTTTTGGTGATATCCTTACTTTGCCTTGTTGTTGGTTTCCTGTCTGGGTTGAGTAGACCCATGTCTACTCAACAATAGCCTGTTGTTTCACTTCTTGTTTTATGTCCTGTGTCTTAAGAAGTTTCTCTTCCAGATGGGAACACTTAACCTCCAAGTTCGTTCATGTCACCCCAGGAATAGTGTCATACAACAGGAGACGGGGGAAGAATCAACCCAAATTAAATGTGTATGAAAATTCTGTATGGAAGCCTGTTACACTGTTTGCTCATTTTAAAAAAATAAACGCAACAGCCAGCAGCAGCATGGATCATGGACTTCCATGACTGCAGACTCATAATAGTGAATGAGAGACTGAAGGCTTCCGTGACAACCCCCTCAAAATAAAATAAAATAAAATAAAAAAACAGTCTAGACAGGAAGCCATTGAAGAGAGTCCTTACAAACTGTGATAAAGCTCTTCCCAGCCGATAGCTTTTGGCAGGGGCATAAGAAAGGACTCAGTTATCTTTAAGAGGCTGGTCACTGGGAGTTTGACCATGATCCAGTGAGTATATGGGCAACACAAATTGGACTTGGTGTATTTTTTTTCTTTTTTTTTTTTGGTGGGGGGGTAGGGAGGCAGGGTGGGCACAAGGGTGGGAGCGTGGACCTCAGAGGCATGGGAAGCAAGTATGATGAAGGTACATTGTATGAAATTCCCAAATAATCAATAAAAATGTTATGTTGGAAAAAGTAAAGATAATTTTTTAAATTTTATGTTATGTGTTTAGGTGCTCTGCCTGCATTTATATAAGTGTACAGTGTGCCTGTCTCATGCCAATGAAGGCCAGAAAAGGATATCAGGTCCCCTGGAACTGGAGTTACAGATGATCATGAGCAACCATGTTCTGAGAATGATACTCAGGTCCAGCCCCAAGTTAAAATATATACATATATATGATGTTTGTATGCATGTATATTTATATATATAATTTATGTGAAATAACTGTTGCTGAAATTTCCATGGGTATCATGTTCTTGGAATTCTGTGTGAAAGGCACATACTCTCTTCCACGTTTACCCATGGGGTAGGAGAAGGGACACACACGCACACACACATATGTACATATACACATACATACACACACATACACACACACACATCCCTATACAAACACATACGTATACACACATACAGGAGTGCAGACATATACACAAATCTATACAAGCACATACATATATACATAAACACATACATATATACATGCATACAGATATGCAGACACACATACACCTCACAGGCTGTATGAACAGCATCTTCTATAGATACATAAAATGGTAAGTGGTGATCATGAGTCACTTCTGCTAGTTGCTATTTATACTAGACTTCTAATTGTTTGGGTGTCTGTTTGGTTGGTTTTTGAGACAGGGTTTCTCTTTGCATCCCTGGCTGTCCTGGAACTTGCTCTGTAGGCCAGGCTGGCCTCAAACTCTGAGATCTGCCTGCCTCTGCCTCCTGAGTGCTGAGATTAAAGGATGCACCACCACCATCTGGCTAGACTTCTAATTTTTAATGAATAAAGAAACAATATGAAATTCACTCCTGAATTTTCAGTAAAAAAAAAACCTATTAATTATGCTATCTTTTCAGTCACAAACATCTCTGTATTAAGTCCTACCATAAAAAAGTGGGTCTTTATTTTTATTTTTTATTACCATGAAGTAATATAAATTCATTAAGTAGTAAAACAGACAAACCACTATCACATCTGGAGGAAAATTCTGGAAAGTTTCAAAAGCCTCTTTAATCTCATTCATTGTGCATTTAAGGAAGAAAAAAAACCTGCCATATATTATTCAAGATCCAAACACTGAAGCTACAGTAGTAGGCATTTTAAGTATTACAACTGAATGCAATAGGTTTCCCTCCTAATGAGTGTGAAGTCATGGAGCAGGAGCAGAAGATAAAAGAATAAAGAGCCATTTGGCCCCAGCAGGGGAGGAAAGCATGGGGGTTACCATTAAAAAAAAAAAAAAAAAAAAAACTCTCCCTGAATTTTTACTTGGTAAGCCTACAGATATTCATACCAAAAAAGTACATATATGGATGGGCACATGTCTGAGCATGCTTCACTTCAAGGTCACAGTACAAAAGGGGGATATAGCTGACACAGTTCTGGACATATTGACTTCAGGGGTCAACAAAAGAGAAGATGGCCAGATACAATGAGTGGTTAATTTTAGACAAACCTGAGCTACATAGAAAGACCCTGTCTACAAAAAAGAAAAGACAAAGAAGAAAGCACTTCTGAGCATCCTTAGTTCAAAGTCATAAGATGCAATCTGGGATGGAAAGGTGGTAGACATGTGGGTGTGTTCAGTTCAGAATTATAGTGACCAAGGTTGCTCTCAGTGCTTGGAAGAATAAGTTGAAGTAGTTCAGCCACCTTCATTAGTCTTTTATAAGTTTCTCCAAAGTATTTTAGCTGAAACAAAAAGAAGGGGTGGTTTGTAGTCCAGAACATGGTTATAATCCCAGCACATGGGTGACAGAGACAAAAGTGTAAGAAGTTGAAGACAAGCCTGGGTTATATAGAAAGTTCTAGAACAACTGCATAGCACAACCAAGAAAAAAGAAAGGGGAAAGAAAGACGGAATGAAGGTTGGTTTGAAGGCGATTGCCATCTGCTTCATTAGCAGATAGCATTCGTGATTCTGGAGACATGAGACAGAGCACAAGCATTTCACTTGCACTCTCCCTGCCCATACTTCACTGCCTTTGCTCTATATATCAACTTCCAGGCCAGCCAGAGCTATATAGTGAGAATAAAGACTCGCCCCTCACCACCTGTGGCAGGTGGAAGAGCTGGCCCTGAGATCCTAAGAGTGGGAGAGCTTTCTCTGTCCCTCACCAGCTGTAGCACTTGGGAGAGTGGCGCCTGCACCTCACCTTGGCAAAAGAGTGGAGCTGCCCCTGATGGTGTAGGTGTGGGAGAGCCGACCCTAAGGGCATGAAAACAGGAGAACTGGCCCTACCTCTTGCTCATTGCTGCAAGGGATGAACTAGCCAGGAGAACTCACCCTGGTGGTGATGACAAGGGAGAGCTGGTGGACTGACCAACCCTACAACTACCCAGGCACAGAACCAGGGTTATGAGTTGACCCACATCAACATCCACCCCATCCATGATCTGCTGGAGCACGTCAAGGGACTTGACCTGAAGACCCAAAGCTGCAAGATCTCCATGACACAGGGCAACAACAGGCTATCCAAGAGGAGTCCCAGTGAGGGTCCCGCATTGATAGTGTAGCAGAAACCAGAGGCCTCGAACCAGACCAGTGACTCTTTGCAATGAACACTTGGAATTAAAGATATATGGACCAAAGGGCTTACTGTGTGAGTCACTGTGTCACACTACAGCTTCCATGACAAGATTTTTTTTTCCTCTTAAATTTTATTTTATTTTATTTTATTTTGGGAGGGGGTTGCCAGGGTAGAAAAAAAGATGCAAAGGGATGGGGAAAAAATGGAATCAAGATGCATGCTGTGAAACACACAAAGAATAAATAAAAAGCAAGTTAAAAAATAGAATAAAGAGAATTTGAGAGATTTTAAGTATCTACTGTTGGGAATAGGAAATAAGGAATCAGGGAAGAATATCTAAATAGTGTTGAGAGCTCAGTTTCTCCAAAGCAGAAGTGAGCTGCAGGAAGTAGTCCCTGTTGGCTAAGTCTCAAGATGTAACATTGAATCACATTCTAAATTCATGCAGAGTTGCCTGCATATGGTCTAATCTCAGCTTCGTGACCTAAATTGTCAGGTGCGGTTGAAGAGAAAGCACAGTGGTTCAGGTGGAAAAGATATAGGGAACTGTCTAAGAAAACTCAGACTGGGTCCCCAACCTCCATTTCATAAAGCTATCTATGGCTTGCAACCAGTAAAAAAAAAAATGTCAACCAAGCCAGATGTGGTGAGGCACGTCTGGTATCCCAACACCGAGAATGCCAAGGCAGGAGGATTTCTGAGAGTTTAAGGCTAGTCTGTGCTACCTAGCGAATTCGACCTGAGATACAAACCAAGACCTTTTCTCAAAAAAAAAAAAAAAAAAAAATGATGGCAGCAACAAAGACTCAACCAATCTAATAGTACAGAGAGTTATTAGAAATACTTTATTCATGAGTATTGATTCTTACTCATTCATCTAAATACTTTTCTTTCCTGTTATAATCTCTACCATTGCTGTAATAGGTAACTATTTACAAAACCTAATGGAATTTTCCCAAAAAAAGAAGAAAAAGGAAAACGTTCCCTTGATGCTTAGAATGTTAATAATTAGACTGTTAATACATTCTTCATAATTGTCACATCACACATGTTTTGCCCATTGAACACAGCACATGTGTAAATTTAATCCAGTACGTAAGTCAGGAAACCATTACCATGACCTGAGTACAAATCTGGCGTTCAGATGGCCAAGCAGTGCTACGTAACTGCCTGTGTACCTCCTGTTCGGGACACTTGGAACTGTATCACAAAGACACGTGTGCTCGAGGCTTGGCAGTCAGTCCATGGAAGGCGACAGAGCCTTTGGGAGGTGGGGTCTGGTGAAAAGAAGCTAGGTCCTCCTGGACTCTTGTCCCTGTGGGGGCTTGAGAGCCAGGTCACTTCCTGTCTCTCTTGCTTACTCGATTTCCTGCCATGAACTGAATAGCTTCTTCCACCACATACGCCTGCCATCGTGTACCAAGCCACCACTGAAATCTCGGAAAACTTTTCTCCTTATAAGTTAATTATGCTAAATATTTTGTCAGAGTTGTTGAAAGCTAACAAAGACTTCAATATTACTAGCTCTAGTTTGTCCCATAAATACTTTTTTAAATTTCAATATACTGGGCTTAGAAAGACTTGTCCAGCCCCACCATATATCTCCTGAACAATAAACAGTGATACTTAAAGTATGAATAGAGCTCCTTTGTATTAATTGAGTATTCATTAAAGGATAGAATATTTCATACAAACAAAGTTTTTAGGCTAAAGTATGGGATGAAATAATTCTCAGCTATAACTATTTTTAAAGGGGTATATTTCTGCAAACATCTTGGGTTTTATTTCAGCAAAGAATAACACACTAATACGAACAGACCCACTGCCAACTCATTATTCCCATCCCTATTAAGGCAAATAGCCACACACAAGCTAACCTGGAGCACTGTAAGTAATGAGAGTGTTAAACCAAGTCCAATGCATAATTCATAGAGTTTAATTCCTCCAGCTCCTTGGCAGTTCTCTCACAGCCAGCTGAAACAATGCAGAATGATTACAAAGATACATCGCCTCTGCTGCTAGGGTGTATGCCTAATCTATTAAACTAGCTCATTTATTTAAATAATCATCATCTGTGGCTACTTTGCATTCTCAAGGTTGGCTTCTGTGGGATAATGTAATGCAAATGTACCTTGTTGGAGCTTTGAAATGAGACGGTGTCCACATAATGTCTGCTTCACACACAAAACCTGATTTAGAGGTGAACTAGAGCTCCAGGGTATGAGGGCATACCCTGTGACTCTCAGAGATGTGAAGTCACATTCCTGGTTCTTCATCTTGGCAATGTGAAGAAGTCTAGTGTCAACAAGATGATCCTGGTAGTTAAGAAAGCTGAGAGATGGTTCTATTTTTGGATCTTCCATTGACTCAATGTGACCTAAGCCAAACTTGTCTAGACTTTCCTCTCTAACTCAATCGCATGAGATGAGGACCAGAATAATTATGAGATGCTTCCAGTTGTCATAGTCAGCCACCTGCATTGTCACCAAACCACGAAAGCTTCCAGCCCTACTCCACTAGGTTGCGAGAATAAACTTTGCAGAGGTTTTCTTCAATAATATTTTATGTAAAGGTTTTCTAAGCTTAAATTAATTAATTAAAATAGTAAAGGGGATCAACTTTTGCCCAAAGCCTGATGGCACAGGCGCCATAATGGAACAACAGAATGGGTATAGGCTATGATGTCATTCATAAACCAGTAGTCCAGTTGAGCCCACAGACTACTTTCCTTCTGGCTTTCTGGTGAGATAATACATTTCCTTCTTGTTTAAGTTAGTTAACTTAGGGCTGGGGAGGTTAAAAGCACTGGCTGCTCTTCCAGAGTTCATGAGTTCAATTTCCAGCAACTACATACACATGGTGGCTCACAACCATCTATAATGCATTCCAGTGCCCTCTTCTGGCCTGCATTGCAGACATACATGCAGGCAGAACACTGTATGCATGATAAATAAGTAAATTTTAAAAAATGTTAGTTAAGTTAGGGCTTCTGTTACTTGTAGGCCAAAGAATCCTTACCTGATACATGTAGTTATTTGTAGAGTCCATCTACTGCATAATCTTCTACATTTTAACTGTTTTCAAATGAACTATACAGCAAAAATTTTATTTTTTACATTTATTTATATTTATATTTATTTATTATTAAAGTAAGAGCAAACTTGTGGAGAGTTCAGCCATATGCAATATTAAATAAGCACATGGTGGCTCATTCTAGGCACACAATACACTGGGCAGGTATTTCTATTCGATTTACCTGGGGTGGTGGTGGTGGTGTTGTTGTTGTTGTTGTTGTTGTTCATTTAATGATTCTCAGACCAAAAGGTTAAACATGAAAGGCAGTTCAGGAATAATACTTTCTGTCAGGCTGTCACTTTACAGGAGCCGGAGAGGGAATAGGCCTTGTTTGCACTTTGGCCAAGACATTTGTTTCCTACAACCTATTTTCTTGTTGGTATTACACAAAGGGTCTTGAACTTGAGGCTATAAGTGCACAAGCTGGCTTCTAGCTGGGACTGAAATGAGACTCCTCCCCCCAAGGAACAGTACTACAAATTATGATTGGGTGAATTACTGAGGGATTTCATCCTAGTCTATAAAACTCCTGGTCCGTTCCAGGGTAATGATTTCAGAATACAGAGAATTGGGAAAGGACAAATGTTTAAGAGTAAACTGGAAATTCAGCAGGGGAATTAAATGCAGCCTTGGGCAGACAGTTTCCAGTGGTATGTTGAACATTTCAACTGATTTATCAATTACGAGGTCCACAAAAATGACCTCAGTCGTCTGGCTGGTCTCACTGTCTGACACACAGGCCATGCTACAGTCACTGAGCATCACAGTCTCTTGCCGTATTCTTATTCCTCCTGTTCTCACTTGTAAGGGTTCCATTGCCCCACACTCCTTTCGTCTTTGCTCTTCTCTGCTCCTCCCCCTCTGGTCTGTCCTCCATTCTGTTTCCTTCAGGACTCATTCATCTCAGACCAAATCCATGTCTGACCTTCTAGAAGCCTCCCTGAGTACCCCTCTCCTCTCAGGTGCTATATAGGAAAGTCTGCACAGTATAATTCCATTTGCTGATGTAATGAGAGCAGTACAATGAAGGGCTTAGTCATTGAGAATTAAAGCCAGACTCTGATGTTTATTGAGTCAGTTGCTGTATTAGCAGATTCTCAATTAAAAAAAAAAAATCTTGGGATGGCTAGTATTGTCAACTGGACACCAGGATGCAAACCTCTGAGCACACCTGTGAGTGACTGCCTAGATTAAGATTAGATTCTGGGAATGTCTGTGGGATTATCTTAATCATGTGAATTGAGGTAGGGGGTTCTGAATTGTAGAAAAGTGGAGAGAGCAAACAGAGCACTTGAGTGTATGCATTTGTTTCTGTGTTCTTCTGACTGTGGACATAATGTGAATAGCTGCTTCAAATTCCCTATCTCTTTACTTTCCTGCCATGATGGACTGCAACGTGAACTGTGAGCTCAAACAAATTCTTTTTTCATGAAGTTGCTTTTGTTAGTTTTTTTTAATAACACAGCAACAGAAAAAAACAATACAGTTGGCAACTATTTTTTATTAGTAACAGCAAATAGCAATTATTAAATTCTAATTTTGCTATCTAGTATAAAATGCATTTAAGCACCAGATTCAGCCTATTCTGCAACCATCTACAAAGATTACTGAATTTGAGACAACATGAAGCTAAGGCATGCGCTGGCTCACACGGGCACAGAAGTGGGATCCAAGCATTTCAGAAAGCCCAGTTACACTCTCAAGTAAAACGGTTGCCCTGTCTGTAATATAAATACATGTGTCCTACTCACCTCACAGAATTACAGGAATTGAAAAAAGATGAGTGTAATAGTGTTTGTAATGATTGTAGCTATACCTCAGCTTATGAAGTTACAGCCTGATGAACCCACAGGAAGTTGAAAACTGCATTTAATATGCTTGACTTACCAAACATCACAGCTCAGCATCACAGTAGCCTGTAGGAAATCGGTTGTTTACCCTTGTGCTCTCACACCTGGCTGAAAGCTGCTGCTCGGTACTAAAGCCCAGATTGACAGACAGGCTATGGCACTCATGTTGCTAAGCTAGAAAATTATGAAAATTCAAATTTGAAGTGGTTTCCACTGAATAACTGTGTGTTGCTTCTACAACATTGTAAAGTCAAAAAAACATTGTAAAAAGACAAATCATTGTAACTTGAAATCTGTCTTACATGCAAATACTCAGAATGTTTTTAATATAGTCATATAAATATTTTTAATAGCACCCCAGAATGTTTATAACATCAAATGAACAGAGAATACATAATTATTTAACGGTATGACTAAGGCCACTCTGATGGCTATTCTTGGTTGTCAACTTAACTATATCTGGAATGAAGTACAATTCAGAAGTGGAGGGCACACCTGTGAGGGATTTTCTGCTGGGTTTGAAGTGGGTGAATCTACTTCTAGTCTGGACCTTTGAGGTAGGAAGTCACCTTTCATTTGAATCTTAATGTGGGAAAACACATGCCTTTAATCCAAATCTTGAAGCAGGAAGACACACCTTTAATCTAGGCCATAACTTCTGCTAGAAGTCTATATAATGACGTAGGAGAAGGAAGCTTTCCCTCTTTGCCCACTTGCCCTCACCTTCCCAGCACATCCATTCCTTCACTGGTATTAGAGCCTATTCTTCAGGATCCCAGCATCTACAGAAGACCAGCTGAGACATCCAACCTCGTGGAACTGAGCAACTGCTAGATTCTTAGACTTTCCATTCACAGCCAGCCATTGTTGTATTAGCTTGAATGCAGTCTCTAAGTCATTCCAATAAATCATATCATATATATATATAATATATATCCCCATATATAGAGATATAGATAGAGAGAAATTCATTCCATAAGTTCTGCAACTCTAGAGAACCCTGACTAATACAGCCACAAAAATACATTTTAGAAAAGACTTACAATGAAACTTAGCAACTCGTTACTAGTGTATCTGTCAGGAGACAAAATTTAACCAGGAACTCCCTCATCCCCTACAAGTACATGAGCAGCCTTCTTAAATTTTGTGCCCAAGACCATATTCCGAACACTCAGATGAAATCTCATTGCTAGAGTGATGTTGGTGGCAGCATCAAGCCGTCTCCCTCTACTTCCCTTCCGGCAGATCCTGACAGGAAAACAGGCAACAGCAAAGAATGATGGGAAGAGTTCTGCTCCCGCAAAATCAATCCTAGGTTGGTTCAGAGTTGAAAAGCAACGGCTTTAAACCTTGCACACTGATCAACTAAAGCTTCCACCAGGAAGAATGTCTTTACTGTTGCTCTCAGAGTCCAAATGCTCACCCAAAGAAGGGCGTAGAGCAGAGAACTCCAGCGGATCCCACGGCAGGGGAAGTGTTTGCTTTGAATTGAGAATCGAACCTGCCAGATAATTTTCCGTTGGCATTTGATTTCACAGATCCGGAATAATCAATATTTAAAGAAATAACTCAGTGGTAATCCAGGTGGCATGAAGTTGTTTGGACAGCGTGAATGTCGAAGCTGAACTGTGTGGTTTCTAATTCCACCTCACCAGATAAGAGACCTGAAGGAAAGCTGGAAGAGAAACAAGCAGGAGGGGAGCTACAGGAAAACATGGGATGGCTGGGTGTATTTTGAAATGGTAGAAAGAATACAGTATAAAATGCTTAAGATTTTCATCAGAGTTATATGCCTGTGTGACACATTCTCACTGCCTGTTAAAATAATTACCTAATTAGGTTTAGTAATTAAAGGGTGTTGTTAGACACAGTGGCACATGCCTTCAATCCTAACACTCAGGAAGCAGAAACAGGTAGATCTGTATGAGTTCAAGGCTAACCTGGTTTACTTACAGAGTTTGGAAGCAGGTGTATCTCTGAGTTCAAGGCCAGCCTGGTCTATAGAGTATGTTCCATGACAGCCAGGGCTATACAGAGAAAACTTGTCTTGGAAAAAAGATAGATAGATAGGTAGATAGATAGATAGATAGATAGATAGATAGATAGATAGATAGAGAGATAGGATAAGAAAGAAAAGAAAGAGAGAAAAAAGAAAGAAAGGAAGAAAGAAGGTAGGAAGGGAGGGAGGGAGGGAAGGAGGGAGGGAGG